>JADLZL010000198.1:0-19100 GCA_015844335.1 Chrysopogon serrulatus | reverse complement strand
CGGTAGTCGTACATGTCCAGCATCAGCCCCCTCACGCCGTTCTGCAGCACAGAAAAAAGGAGGTAGAGTAACTTGGAAGGACAGAGAATTCAAGCGGTAGTCGTACATGTCCAGCATCACGTCGTACATGTCCAATCTGTGTGCTGTACTGAAGTCTACTCCCTCCATCTCAAAATAAACGCATCCTTTGACTTTCATCCATCAAGTTTGACCATCCGTCTTATTTAAAAAATTTACATATATTATAAAATAAATAAATTATTATTAAAATATCTTTGATAATAAAATAAGTCATAATAAGATATATAATATTTATAAAAAAAAAATTTAAATAAGACGAATGGTCAAATCGCGACGAATCGAAAGTCAAAAAGAATGCATTTATTTTGAGATGGAGGGAGTAGTAGCAACCGGAGTCATGTGCTACTAGTCTTTACTAGTAGTATCTCTTGTTGATTGACAGTAATCGTTCAGAACGCCACCTGCTTAGGCTATCCGCACTCTTCGCCCTCCAAATCCATACTCTCCAAAAGGAATATTCCGTCCCAGCCATCAAGATTTCGCTCTCTATACTACATTTTTCCGCACTCATCCATACTCTATCCCATCCTCCATCTGCCGTGGGACCCACTTATCAAAATTTTTTATTAAAACCCCCACCCACCCCCTCTCTCTCTCCCCCTCTCTCCCCAAACGCACCGCCGTAGTAGTACTACTCTCTCTCTCTCCGGTGCTCCCATGGCGCCCGCTGAAGCCGCTCCCCGGAGGCGGGAGTTTCGCTACGCTCCCATGGCGGCGGCGCCCTCGCTCGCTTCCGGCGCGCGGCCGAAGCCCATGGGCGGCGGCGCGCCCGCGCTGCTTCCTCGAGGGCGCGGCCGAAGCTCCACGGGACGGCGCGACGCCCCGCACCCGCGTGAACGGCGGCGGCGCTGCGCTCGCACTCGCGCCACCGCGAAGCCGGAAGCCGCGTGCCGCGCTGGGGCCGGGCGAGGCGGAGCTGCGCTTGCGCCGCATGGGCCGGGCGCGGGACGCGGACGCTGCGGCTTCTCCGCTAGCGGCTTTCTCCGGCGGGAGTCGTGCACGGCGCTGCGTAACGCTGCTTCTCTCCGGCGGGTCGTGCGGGCGGCGGCTGCGGTGAGCGCTGAGCCGCGGGCGCGACAGGGCGAAGCCTTGGCGGGCGCGCGGCTGGGTACAGCGGCCCACGCCTTGCGGCGCAGCCGGCGCGGCTTCAGCCCGGCCAGAAGCGCTGCAGCACGCCTCGCGCGGGCGGCAAAGCGCGCTGCCTCCCCCTTTCAGCGGCGGCGCTCCTCACCCCCGGCAGCTGAAGCAGCGGGCGACAGGCACCGCCCGGAGCTCGCGAGCGGCGGGCTCCTCCTCCTTCCTTCCTCCCTTCTCCCCATCCGGCCGCCGGGCTTCGCAGGCGGCCGCCGACGCCGCGTGGGGGCCCGCGCCCGGGCGCGTACCGGCCGCCCGGTACCACGCCAGGGTTGGCGTCGGCCGCGGGAGATTCCGTGTGCCGCCATTTCTCCCGGACGCCAGTGCACGGTTTTCCTACGCCAAATATAGCTTCCGGACGGTGTGGCGTATGCGAGTGCGGACAGCCTTATGCTTTGCCGGAAATGGAAATGCCATCGTGGTGGCATCATGGCGAAGCAATGAGACGAGACATTGACGCGGCAACCGGAGCTCATTGACGCACGCGCAGGCATGCCTCACAGAAAGACGCGTAGGCACAAAGACTGGGGTCCTGGTCCTGCCTCGTGTCATGCGCGCGCGCGTGCCTGCCGCAGTGCAGTGCCGCCATGTGTGCCGCGACGACGACGCTTGAAGCAAGCGCAGCCGCAGCCGGTCGTGTGGTGTGGTGTGGGCTGGCTACTCTGCCCCCGCCACCGCGGGCGTGCACGCAAACCCGTGCTCGCTCGCACGCTCGCCGCCTGGAGCGCGTGCACGCGTCCGCACGCGGAGAAGCGCCCGCGACACCTCACACACATGCCTACCAGCTGGACGGTAAACTACTTGCAGACTTGTTTTTTTTTTTTTTTTTTGAGCCTCAACCCTTCAAGTACAAGTTGTAGTATATGAACTTACGCACTAACTCACACCACCACACACACAAACTCACACATGTACACCTCTAGTGCGCAAGCTAGACCTATGCCTATACGAAGAGACTTGCACGTGGCTGAGAGATATCCGAAGTCTTCAAGGCTTCGCATATGACGGGCACGTCATCCTGACCATTGTGGCGCATCCACGTGTGTGAGAAACGCGATCGATGCCAGGGATCGAACTCGCGCCCAGTCGTTCGCACAACAGCGAACCGACCGTCCGAGCTAGCGCTCGGTCTCTACTTGCAGACTTGTTGTAGTCGGAGTAGTGCCCAATTATTCCTTTGTCGTGTGCCCGTGTCCAATCAAACCGTGGAAAAGCAGGAGGAGCTGGCAAATTGCTCCAAGATTCGCGCCAGCGATCGAGCAATTGCCGTATGTCTCACTGCACGTACGTACCACTATGACGTGGAAGCTAACGTTTGCGTGTTGCGTGGCGCGCCGCCGGGTCATGCGGACGTGGACGAACGATTGAGCTCAGGAAGCCGAGGAAGGAGGAGAAGCTGGATGGAGAGCAGGGGAAGGGAGAACTCACGTTGAGCTGCTCGGTGACGGTGTCCTGCTGATTCCACGGCGTAGCGATGGCGACCCCGGTCTGGGAGCGCTGCCCGAGCCGCGCGAACGAGTTGTGCGTCGTCAGCCACGCGTACCGGTTGAACGGCAGGTCCCGCGCCTGCCATCATCAGAGGAGCAGATTGTTCATGGGATGGTCAGTGCCGCCGGCGCCCGGCGGCCGCACGCATTCGGGCCGGCCGGCGAACGGGAGAACGCGAGGAGAGGATGCGTACCTTGGTCTGCGGGTCGACGGGGACGACGCGGGTGCAGCGCGGCCGCACGTTGCCGTTGGCGGCGCACGTCTCGCAGTGCAGCCCGGCGTCGCAGTTCCGGTTCGCCGCGCACGTCTGCCCCACCTTCCGGGCCGACGCCACCGCCACCGCCACCGCGCCGCCGGGGCCGGGGGAGCAGGAGCACAGCATCAGAATCAGCAGGACGGACACGGCGGCGGCGGCGACGCGGCGGAGAAGAACCACCGCCGGCATCTGCCCATCCCTGCCCCCGCCCACCACCATCTCCTTTCTTTTTTCCTTGGTCCGCCCTCCCGCTCCCGCCGCCGCCGCCTGCCGCCTGCTCCTCTGCTTCCCGGCACTGACCTGGGCACGGCAACCCAGCTAGCTATTTCAGCCAAAGAAGCCAGGAGGAGTAGCAGCAGCAGCAGTAAGCAGGTTGGAAGTGCGTGGGCGGCGGTGGCTTCGCTTCGCTCGCGTCTCCGAGTGGTGCTTGCTTATGTGGCTTGCAAGGCCGGACATGCCAGTGGCGTCGGCGCCCCGGCGGCGTGCGTGGGTTTTTCTCGGACTCGGACGCTCCAATTTCGCCTTTCCTTCCGCCCCCGCGCCCCCGCGGATCTTGGCCGTTGGTGGGGTGCCTCATCCGACGTGGGCCCCGGTCGCCCTGGAACCGGAGGGAGGTGGGGCTCGGTCGGACGCGGCGGCATCCGGTGCCGAGGTGGCCGTTGCGGTGGTCCGGTGCGCTGCCGCCGCGGGTCCTCAACCGCCAGGTGAGCTGGCAACGGGCAGCAACCGCTGCTCGTTACGTACTCCTACGCTACGCCGCGCGCATTATTCAAGCCGATGATTTGGGTTCCATTCCCATTTCGTCTCGTGCTGTTCTGCCACTGATGAGGTGCTGCGTGTTTTGTTATTCGAGAAACGACAAACAAGGTTCATCAGTCGTCCATGCCTCTGCGTGTGCTCTAGTTTAATACTCCTGATGACTCCGTCCGATCGATCAGGACTAGAATGATATGTATAGTGATTATCTGGCATAGCTCTATCTTTAAAGAAACTAGGATCATAACCAGGGGCGAAGCCTATATGCAAATGCAGCATAGAAAAAAAATTAAAAATCATTTGCTCTGTATTTTTTTTTTACTACAATTCCATAATAACTATGCAACCTCCATGATATAACTTTATACGTCTATAAGGTAAGTACATACATCCTTCTTCATTTTGCTCTAGCTTTATCACCGATCATAAATATAAAACCAGTTTGGTTTTTTTTCAGCAAACATATAATATGATTTTCCTTTATTTTTTCCATAACGGGAGGTCATATACTCATAGGCCTACCCTAGTAGTAGAAACATAAATACGGAAATAAGTACACACACAAGGACTAAAAAAAACACCACTACGGCTAGCAAATCTTGCAATATATAAAGTACACTTTCTCTTTGTACTCCCTATATACCATGTGACCCTGTCCAACTGCACGAATCAAAATGTGCAAAATTACGACGGCGCCAAGTCAGAGTGGATTATGTTGGTAGTTAACCAATGGTTCCTAGCAGAGCGGCGGCGGCCGGCCTCCGCGCACCATATGCCATTGGCTCATTGTTAATTGCGTACTCTACCATTCAAATGAGCCGCGAGTTAGCGTAACATGGACCATCATGATCGTTAAGTACTCCTACGTTGTACGCACATATATAGCCTTGGTATAAAAGAAGAATCCACTTGTACTACATGCCAAGTCATGGCTCATCAGTGTGGTTGGTTGAGGCCTTGAGCCCTTGAGGGCAAAGAAACAAAGACCAGAGAGAAATAAGGACGCAATTTATTCCAGCTGGGTCACACACACTGACTGCGTAGACGCGGGATTCTGTTGGTTGAATGTGGACGCATGTGTGAACTTGCCACCAACAACTCCATAACTTGATGATATATATACTAGTAAAATGGAACTAAATAAATGCTCTGTACATGCAATTTGCAGGCATGTGTGTTTGTGGACGTTGGATTGACTGTTGAGTATAGTCAAGAGGAAACATGCAAGCAGCTGGGTGTGGGAGTATTGGATACCGCTTGTACTATACTCCGGGCACTGGACACTAGTTTTCGACTACTGCGGCAAGAGAAAGCTATTGGTTCTTCATGCTTTTCAGCTGCGGCACGGATACTTAAGTAGACAGAAGCGTATCCCTGCTATTGTAATAACGCACCTTTTTAGGCTCATTTGAGCATGCTGGCTGTACTACGTATACATACAGTGTATATTATACTAATTATTTATTTTATCAGCCAAATTTATTAGTCGTTTAAATAGTATTTTTATAACAAATCACCCTCTCCTATCAGCCATCTTATGTACCTAGCGCTGCAGCCTCGAGACCGAAAGGAACTTACCAGGTCAACAGAGCAACAACGGCGTGGCGACAAGTAGCTGGCTGCTCGGGTGTGCCGTCTGCGTCTGTTGTGTCTGTCAAAAAATGCAATGCTATTGCAGCGGCGGTCTGGGCAGCCTAGTTTATGTTTATGAAGCCAACCTGTGTAGTAGTATAGTATACGTTCAACGTTGACATTAGCATGTCCCTGACCGTGATTCGCTTCTGCTGCTGGATTCGGACGGCTTACATAGGATACTCATTAGAGCGAGTAAGCCCTTGTTCTCTTCCCCTCTAACTTTCAAATTTTTTTCACTTTCGCTTCATCACATTAATTTTTAGCCACATGTATAGAGCATTAAATGTAAGTAAACAAATTATTTGCATAGTTTAGTTGTAAATCACGAGACGAATCTTTTGAGCCAAGTTAGTCCATGATTGGATAATATTTGTCAAATAAAAAGAAAGTGCTATAGTACTTTGAATCTAACTTTTTTAAAATCCAAATAAGGATCAAGTATAATGAAAGGGTTGTAAGCCGGCTATATGGTGTGGTAGAGGAGAGAGGAGAGAAAAGAAAGGAGAAGCATGCTATAAGTTTCTAGCCAGCTTAGGCACAAGAACCAAGAAAATATGTGAGAGAGATAAATATGCCATGTATTTAAAGTAAAATAGTAACTGCTATATAGGTGGGCTGAGAGATGACTATAAGGATCTTATACAGCCAGCAACAGGATGTATTATTAGTCTTGCTCTTATCATAAGCAATGAGTTGCCTAACAGAGAATGTCTAGAATATTAATAAACTAGGACTCCCGGGCATTTATGAGCGGCGGAGTTATTTTCCGCTGCGCCTGTTGGAAGATGGAATGAGGGTGGCACTGACGTTGGCGTATGTGGCTTGGTCTAGTCGTTGATCCTTACGCCATGCAGCACAACCCCTCCTACCACACAGATGGATGTAGAAGACAGATTCCTCTCATCACGTCATAGGGTGCCCAAGACTTTGGGTACGTTGCATGGCGCTCAACAGGCTAGCACATCTCCATGAACGCCAATTCAGGGGTGCCTGGTTCATAGAAGTGCTAGGGACAAATAGCATTTCCAAGAGTTCCCCCACAATTAAAACAAACCACTTTGAGTAGGTTATTCTTGGTACCAAACGATTCAGCTCCACAACTAGTTTTGTCTATCACACCTTTCTCTTCTACCCCTCCTTTGGATTCTTCCTGCACTTTAGTGGTGGGAAGCAGAGTTTGCTCTGGCAACTGCCCTTGCCCTTGTTGTGGTCTACCCACTTGCTGCCTTCCATGGCTTCCCCCGCTTCCTCCCCTCGGTCTAGCACCACCCTTGTTGAACTGACCGAAATTCTGTTGAGGAGGAGGAGGAGGAGCATGCTGCAACTGATTATTGAAGAAACCAAATGGTGGTGGCGGCAGTTGGTTGTAGTACTAGCTCGGTGGCGGCGACATCTTGTGGGGGTAAAGGTTAGGGGGGGGGGGACTGATTCCATCCTCCTTCCAATCAGCACACTCTCCCTCTAGGCTCCATTGCCTAGCGCCTCTCCCCCTGCCAAGATTTGCCATCCCTTCGCTGACAATAGCGGCAAAGCTGCTCTTCTTCTCGTCACCCCAAAACAGCTATGTAAATTTCAATGTCCGAGGAGGATCGGACCACACATCACCCTCTCCCCTGGGTAGCAGTCCTGTGGAGAGAAGGATTTGGATTCCTGTAACTCCTTTACCCACACCAGCCTCTCTCGTCATCGCTCTAGAACCGTAGGTGCAGCTCAAGTGGTGGGGATTTGGGAATTAGCCAGAGTTGGCCCCCAAAATCCTAGACCTATTCTTCCTCCTTCGACGGGTATTGGGTATCAGGGTCCTGCATTCAAATATGCTATTAATCTCATGGACAAGAGGCATCCATCTGTCTTCCCCTCACTGCTACCGGGCCCTTGCTTTCCAAGTGACTGACTCGCGGGATCTTGGCGAGGCCCTTCAAATCCTCCCTACGAGGTTTCCCTCCCTCACAAATCGGAGTTGAGGGCACTAACAACCTTCTCTCCGGCAAGGGGGACACCTCTCAGGCGAGCCAACCCACTCCTGCAGCCCAGTCCTCCCTTCTCTCTTCGCTGCAAGACAAGGGCCCCTACGACAATCCCTCCATCGCGAGGACTTGGACGGCGATGCCTTGGCCTCAGTAAAGATGGTCCCAGAGCCACTGGAGGTCAGGAGGCCGGCGAGGGTAGGCATGGCAGGAGGGGGCACAGGGCCAAGGTGGGGGACGACATTGTGTTCCTCTCTAGGGTGCTATCACCGTGTCACGCGACGGTACAACTGAACCAACCGGGTGCTTCTGATGTAGAGAAAAACTCACTCCATGACTTTTTAATTAAAAAAAACTCACTCCATGACTCGATCCCGCTGCCGAGCCGAGGTTCGGACGATGGCGACAGAGACATTGAAGGGATCCTCATCAGTTCAACGTCGTACTGTTCAAATCCTCGGCAGTTTTGGGGCTCCACCGCTCGAGTCACTCGACCAAAGCCCGGCCGCGTTGGAAAAGTTGGGAAGAAATAGAGCTGCTCAAGGAGTATTCGTACGTTTTAACTTTGAAATCAAACAGAGGCTAGCTACCAGTACCAGCTGGTTATTAGCTCCTTGTCGCTTATCACCACGCGGTGAAACGGCTTCCGCGCGATGAGGGTACAGGCGTGTGGTTGCTGGCATGTGCCGCTCCTGCTCCGGTGTGCATATATGCATATAGAGTTAATTGCACCAGTAGGCCCATGAACTTGCACAGGTATCATCAAATAGGTCCATAAACTTGAAAACCAGTTATCTAGCCCCTCAAACTTGCAAAACCGTTCACTCCAGGTCCAGGCGGTTTTCTAAGCCACGTGGCAGCCTCGGTAGGCCGTGCATGGCACTGTTCATGGTGCTGACGTCGGCGATGATGTCGGCACTCCTTTTTTATTCTTTTTGATATCTTTTTATTCGGAGCTCCAAATATAGCAAATAATATATCAATTTTGATCGTCTCGACGAGCTCTTTGCAATAGTGTACTCTATTTTGTTGTTTGAGATAGTTTTATTTCGTGAAAAATTAAATAGTTCTATAAAACAAGTGAGAATATAACAAAACTTCATGGAATTTATTAGATAAATAATATTTTTGTTATTATGTAACATAAAATGTTGTCTTTTTAGGTTCATTTGGCCATAGAATATATAAGTGAGAATAATATCTTTTTTTGTTATTATGTAACATGGAATGTTTGCAATGGAGGTCTCTGCACACGTTCTACCTTCCCAGCGACCACTAGCACTAGGCCGAAGCGGCGGCACGCCGGCGAGGTAGAGCGGCTGCTCGCCCACGCAGAGACCTCCGCCGCCGTGCCGCGTTTTTTTATTTGGCCATAGAATATATAAGTTTGTTATTTATCTAACAAATTTCACGAAGTTTTGTTATTCTCACTTGTTTTGTAGAAATATTTAATTTTTCACGAAATAAAACTATCTCAAACAACAAAACGGAGTACACTATTGCAAAGAGCTCATCGAGACGATCAAAATTGATATATTATTTGCTATATTTAGAGCTCAATAAAAAGATATCAATTTCGCAAATTAAAAAGAGGCCGACATCATCGCCGACGTCAAAGACCATGAACAGTGCCATGCAAGGCCTACCAGAGGCTGCCACGTGGCTTAGAAAAACCGCCTGACCTGAGGTGAACGGTTTTGCAAGTTTGAGGGGCTAGATAACCGGTTTTCAAGTTCATGGACCTATTTGACACAACTGTGCAAGTTTATGAGCCTACAGTACATTTAACTCATGCATATATAAGCCTACGGTCACCTCACCTAATCCACCGTACTACTACCACCTTTTTACTTTTATTTTTATTTCATCTGCCGGTATGTAGGTAACGTACGGTCACCTCACCAAATCTTTGATGTGGAAAAAGTTTTGTTTGTGTCAAATCGAATGTCGGAGGGATGTCGGAAAGAGATTTCGAATACTAATAAAAAAATAAATTACAGAACTCGTCAGGAAACAATGAGACAAATTTTTTAAATATAATTAATCATTCATTAGCGAATGTTTACTATAGCATCACATTGTCAAATCATAGACTAATTAGACTTAAAAGATTCGTCTCGCAGAGTTATCGCAATCTGTATAATTAATTATTTTTTAAACTACATTTAATACTCTATACATGTGTGACTAGATTCGATGGGACAGGGAAAATTTTTTGGGAGGAGGAATCCAAACACCCCCTTACTCTTGTCTCTTGTTCCATCTCAGGCATCTCAGTGAAGTCCATATTAACACATCCAGTCATCCACCACCACCAGTTTTTTTGTTTATTTATTTTGGTGATTCCATCTCAGTGAACTACTGATCGTACACAAATGCACAATATACTTATTATTCAACTGAGATCTAGCTAGTGTAAAAAATAACTCATGGAATACTGCTGTCAAGCACGTATACAAAGACTGCAGCACCATGAGTCCATGACACGCCAAAAGCGCAACTATCAGGGTCACTCAGGGGTGTCTCCGTTCACAAAAAAAAGGGAAGGGTTCAGGGTCTCCGTCCCCCTCCACTATATCATCATCACCAGTTCACCACCAGCACCTCTCTCTCTCTCTCTCTCACACACACACACATTGGCAAAACGATGGAGAGAGGGAGCCTGCACTACTTGCCTGCTCTCGCAGGGATCCTTCCCAAGAGGCTGCAGCAGCTGTTGATCCAGCAGGGGGGCTTCCTCGATGACCCATCAGGTAATTACGGCTTCGTTCCATCAATCCCGACCTGCACCTTCACTGCATGCATGCAGAAGTCGTCTGAATCAGCTCAGCTCAGCTCCGCTCCTCCCAGACATGTATCCATCCATGACTCCATGCGTCAGTTACACACAGGCTAGGCTGGTTACACACCTGCTGCGCACAGCGTGGCTATTCCACCTGTAGTTTCTTTTCTGGCCTGCTTCCTTCCTTCTGCAAGGTTTGCGAAAACCATCAGGGGAATGGAAACAAATGGTGCCGAAGAATGCGCATAACTAGAAACTGTGTGTAACTGTTAGTAGCCAATGAACAAAACATGGTTCTGGTTCGTATGTGGGATTTTGCAATAGCTATTTGTTTATGTGAATGAGATGATAAACAGAAGGACGGAAATTAACTTAAAGCACTGTAAAAAGATCTGCGCACTTGGGGTCCATGTCACTCACTACTTTAAAAAGGCAGCTAATTAAGGACGCAAGTTCCCAAAAAAAAGAGCTGAAAAATGCACTGTCCAATCATTCTTGACAGGACATGAGTAAAGCAGAATGAACCTGTGATCCTGGGTGTGTTGATTGGTGTTAATTGTCCTTTTTTCCCCTAACAGTTTACATGCTAGCTTAGGCCAATTTCCCCATGGTTATGAGTAGCAGCTTAGTTTTAAATAATGATTCCAAGAAATAGATAAAATTCAATCCTCACGAGAACATGTTTGTTTCTACTTTTCTTGAGCAGCGATGACATATATAACTGCAGCTACTAGCTCCTATGTTTCCACAAGAGAAAATTGATTCCTAAAGAATGTATTCCTCCATTTTTTTTGACATGACATTTGCAACCTATTATTACAGATTCTACTATATTGCACCTAATGCAAGAATGGCAAGAGCTTTACTCACCTTGCTTCTGGATGGGCACTTTTGCACTGATACAATTCATATTCATCATGAGTATATTGGCTCAACTTTTGTCCCAGAAATTCAGATGGTGGAGACACAGACTAAAGGCTGCAGCTCCTGAAAGCAATAAACAACATCAGGAACACAAGATTACAGATATAAAGCTGGGTATTTCGTATAAAGCATGCAAAGTTTGTTGCTTGCTTATACTAGGCAGTCATGTTCTGAGGGCAGTATTTCTACAGTTACATGAAAGAATAAGTGATTGCAAGTATCCACCCTTTATTCTTTGTGAAGGTTTGCAGGTGCTATCGTGGATAATATTGTCACTGATAGTATTCAGTTTTCAGAAAACAAAATCTGCAAAACTTCCAATGGTAATTCGGTCCTGGTGGATATTTAGCTTTCTACAATCAGTAATCACTGTTGTAATTGATCTCAGGTCAATTTTGGCAACCCATGACGATATAGGATTTGAAGAATGGATTAATCTGTTCATGCTTGTTGTTTGTACTTACCTGTTTGCAGTTTCAGCCAGAGGGAAAACAGGAATCACATTCACAGACAGCAGCATAACAGAGCCACTATTGAATCCATCTGTGGGACAGCAGGCAGAAGCCAAACGGCCATGTCCATATGGAAGAGCAAATATTCTTGAACTTGTCACCTTCTCCTGGATGAACCCTGTGTTTTCTATTGGATACAAGAAACCTCTAGAGAAGAATGACGTGCCAAATGTTGATGGCAAAGATGCTGCTGAGTTTCTGTCTGATTCATTTCAAAAGATCATAGATGATGTTGAACGCATGCATGGTTTAAGTACTTCATCGATCTATAGAGCAATGTTTCTATTTATAAGACGGAAAGCAATGATCAACGCAGGATTTGCAGTTTTAAGTGCCAGCGCATCCTATGTCGGACCCTCACTGATTAATGATTTGGTGAAATTCCTTGGAGGAGAGAGGCAACATGGACTCAAAAGAGGTTATATTCTCGCTGTTGCTTTTTTAAGTGCCAAAATTGTGGAGACCATAGCACAGAGGCAGTGGATTTTTGGAGCTCGACAGCTTGGGATGCGGCTGCGAGCTGCTTTGATATCCCACATCTATCAAAAGGGCCTTCGCTTATCCTGCAGTTCAAGGCAGAAGCATACTAGTGGAGAGATCATAAACTACATGAGTGTAGATATACAAAGGATAACTGATGTTATATGGTATACAAACTACATCTGGATGCTACCCATTCAGCTTTCTCTAGCTGTCTATGTCCTCCATACAAACTTAGGGGTTGGGGCCTGGGCTGGTTTAGCAGCGACATTGGCAATAATGGCTTGCAATATTCCAGTAACCAGAATGCAGAAGTGGATACAAGCCAAGATCATGGTTGCCAAAGATAACAGAATGAAGGCAACAACGGAAGTTCTTAGAAGCATGAGAATACTAAAACTCCAAGCATGGGATATGAAGTATCTTCAGAAGCTAGAAACTTTACGAGGCAAGGAGTACAATTGGCTATGGAGATCTGTGAGGTTGTCGGCACTAACATCATTCATATTTTGGGGGTCACCTGCATTCATTTCCTCCATAACATTCGGCTCATGTATACTGATGGGGATTCCTCTTACAGCTGGAACTGTTTTGTCAGCTCTTGCAACATTCCGCATGCTACAAGATCCAATTTTCACATTTCCTGACGTACTTTCAGTGTTTGCTCAGGGAAAAGTTTCAGCTGATAGAGTGGCAAAGTACCTTGAGGAAGAAGAATTGAATTGTGATGCAGTTACACAAGTACCGAGAAATGACACAGACTACGTTGTGGAGATTGATCATGGAATATTTAGCTGGGAACTTGAGGCGACTTCTCCTACCCTGACAAATGTAGAGTTAAAGGTAAAGAGAGGGATGAAAGTGGCTATCTGTGGAATGGTCGGTTCTGGAAAATCGAGTCTATTATCATGCATACTCGGGGAGATTCCAAAGCTAGATGGGACTGTCAGGGTCAGTGGCCGCAAAGCATATGTTCCTCAAACTGCCTGGATCCTGTCTGGAAACATAAGGGAAAACATTCTGTTTGGAAACACACATTACAAGGAAAAGTATGAAAAAATCATACAAGCATGTGCGCTGACAAAAGATCTTGAGTTGTTTGCCGATGGTGATTTGACTGAGATTGGTGAAAGGGGAATTAACATGAGTGGTGGACAGAAACAACGAATTCAGATTGCAAGGTCGGTGTATGAGGATGCAGATATTTACCTCTTTGATGATCCATTCAGTGCAGTAGATGCCCATACTGGAAGCCAGCTTTTCAAGGTTCGTTTAAATGCACAAAAACATTCAACTTTGTACTAGTAATGTGATAATTTGATTGTTTGAGGCTCATTGTTGATTCAGAAGAGCAAAAAGTAATTTGTTCATATTCTAATCAAATAAAATAATTTCATTCTACAGGAATGTGTAATGGGAATTCTTAAAGATAAAACAGTGTTGTATGTGACGCTGTTATGACCGGCATCCAATATTCTAGGCGGAGGCCCAGCAGTGATTAGGGGATGTCGGCACTTCAAGGGGCTATTTAGCATATTTAGCGTATTTTATATAATATTAGGGTTATTTTCCATTGATTTTAGAGACATAAATACCTGTAAACTCTATTCTGGGAATTAAGCAGAAACATATTATTTGTTTCCGGCTTCCTGAAGGGAGCCGGGAGTTCCAAACCCTAGCCGCCGCCAACTCGTGAACAGTACCCGCGGGTACTGTAGCGTCGCCAGCCCTTCTCCTTCGCGAGATCACGGCGCCTCGCCGTGGTCCATCGCGACTCAAGCCACGCCCTCCAATCTCCCACCATTACAACCTCCGTTCAGTCAAGGGAAGGACCTCGGTTCCTATCAGCTTGGTATCTGAGACCTTGCCGATCATGGACACCTCCGCTGCCCCCTCCGCTACGTCCTCGCCGGTGATCCAGTCGGTCGCCCCCAGCACCACCGCGCCTCCAGCAATGTCCGGCGTGCTGGTGGTGCCCTCCTCCCAGCCAGTCACGCACACCGTCGCGCCGCGGCCGGTGTTGACGCCTGAGGAGGTCACGTCCGCCATCGTCGACCTCAGCCACAACGTCAAGGAGCTGCAGACCATGATGAAGGCGCTCCTGAGTGGCCAGTTCACGCCGCAGCCGTCGCAGCCGCCGCCGTTGCCCTCGGCTGCGTCGACGCCGCTCCTCACTTTCCCATCTGGGATGTCCAGCGCCTCCATGCCCTCGCCGTCCACCTCGGTGCAGCCGGTGGGGCCTCAAGTACCGCTCCACCTGCTGCAATTCCCGCACTCACCATCGCCGATTCCGACGTGGGCTCAAGGTTCCTCGTCAGCAACTTCCTCCATGGCCACGGTCGTCTACTCATCGGTGCCGCCGCGCACGTCCCTTCCGCAGCCTCCAGTGACGGGCGCCTCGCCCGCCCACGGGGGACCCTATGCCTCGGGCGTCCTCTATGGCGGCGTCGGCGGGGCGCTGTTCCACGAGTCCAGCATCAGCGCGCCCACCTCGACGGCTGCATTCACGGCGGCCCTCGGGGCACACACACGGACCAGCGGCCTGGGAAGGCCCCTACGAGCCCCACCTGCTGGCTCGGGGCAGCGGCCTGGACCGGCCGCCGCACAAGACCCACCGTCTCGACTTTGAGACGTATGACGGTTCGGAAGACCCCCTGAATTGGCTTAACCACTGCGAACAATTTTTCAGGGGCCAACGCTGGCCGGCCTCCGACAGGACGTGGATGGCGTCGTACCACCTCCGAGGCATAGCGCAGACCTGGTATCACGCTCTCGAGCAAGACGAGGGCATGCCCTCGTGGGAGCGCTTCGTCGAGCTGTGCCGCCAGCGCTTTGGTCCTCCTATTCGCGGCACCCGCCTTGCTGAATTGGGGCGCCTGCCCTTCCAGTCCTCTGTCCAGGAGTTCGCCGACCGCTTTCAAGCGGTGTCCTGCCACGCCAGGGGCCTCTCAGCCAAACAGAAGGCTGATCTCTTCGTCGGTGGCCTTCCGGAGCACATCCGGGTGGATGTGGAGCTGCGCGACCCACAGGACATTCAGGCGGCTATCTACTTGGCGCGGGCGTTCGAAAGTCGGCGGCAGCTATGCCCCACGGCGCCACCAGCGCGCGCAGCGTCCGTCCGCCACCGCGCCCGGCCTACTCCCGCGTCCCCCGGGCCCAGCAGCTGGAGTCCCTAAGCCCGCTACCGGGCGCACCCGTAAGCGTTCGGGGGGCTGCCCCTGGCCGCCAGTTCCGTCGCCTCACTCCGCGGAACAATTGGAGCGCCGTCGCCAAGGGCTATGCTTCAACTGTGACGAGCCCTACGTGCGCGGCCACGTCTGTCCCCGGCTGTTCTACCTCGAGTCCACGGACTTCGTCGACGCGGACACGGGGGAGGGGGCTGCTGTAGACGCCGTCGTCTACCCAGAGGAGCTAGAGGACACCGGCGCGGCCGGCGACGCAGCCGCCAACGCTAATGCTCTTGTCGTGTCTCTCCATGCTGTTGCAGGCATCCGCCCTCCCGACGCCATGCTTCTTCCTGTCACCGTCAAGGGTGAGCGCTTCCTCGCTCTCCTCGACACCGGCTCCACGCACAATTTCATCAAGGGAGCCATCCTGCGCCGTTTGGGATTGTCACCGGCAGGCGGCGAGCACCTTCGGGTCACGGTCGCCAATGGTGACCACATGGCTTGTGAGGGCATCGCTCGGCACATGCCCATACGCATTGGTGATGTGGACTTCACCATCACAGGAGTGGGCCTCAACCTAGGGGCCTTTGATCTCATCCTCGGCTTCGACTTCATCCGCACCTTGGGGCCGGTGCTGTGGGACTGCGACGCCCTCACGATGGCGTTCGCATGAAGGACGCCGGGTCACCTGGCGAGGCGTGCCGGGCCCTCGGCGCCCACACCACAAGTGGTGGCCGCGGTCACGGCCGACCCGCGGCTGCCCCTCCTGGATCGGCTGCTGGAACAGCACGGCGCCATCTTCGATGAGCCCACGGGGCTTCCACCGGCGCGCCCCTACGACCACCGCATTCACTTGCTGCCCGGGACAGCCCCGGTGGCGGTGCGACCGTACCGCTATCCGCAGCTCCAGAAGGACGAGTTGGAGCGTCAGTGTGCCACCATGCTCGTTCAAGGGATCATCCGACCGAGCACTTCCCCGTTCTCCGCCCCTGTCCTCTTGGTGCGGAAGGCGGACAACTCTTGGCGCTTTTGCATCGACTACCGCGCACTGAACGCCAAGACCTCCAAGGATAAGTTCCCGATTCCGGTGGTTGATGAGTTGCTGGATGAGCTCCACGGGGCTCGCTTCTTCACCAAGCTCGACCTTCGTTCCGGCTACCACCAGGTGCGCATGCACCCCGAGGACATCGACAAGACGGCTTTTCGCACACATCATGGTCACTTCGAGTTCCTGGTGATGCCGTTTGGGCTCTCCAACGCCCCGGCAACCTTCCAGGCTTTGATGAACGACGTCCTGCGGCCTTACCTACGACGGTTTGTGCTTGTATTCTTTGATGATATCCTGATTTACAGTTCCTCGTGGGCCGAGCATCTCCAGCACGTCAACATCGTCCTCCATGCTCTTCGCGCGCACCATCTGCACCTCAAACGCTCTAAGTGCTCCTTTGGCGAATCGTGCGTGGCCTACACAGGCCATGTCATCTCCGGCGGCGGTGTCGCCATGGGCGCCCGACAAGGTCGCTGCGGTGGCGGCGTGGCCGCCTGCACGCTCGGCTCGGGGGCTGCGGGGTTTCCTCGGCCTCGCGGGCTACTACCGGAAGTTCATCCGGGACTTCGGCATCATTGCCGCGCCGCTCACGCGTCTCTTGCGGCGGGGGGCGTTTGTGTGGGGCGGCAGCAGCGGCCACGGCTTTCGCGGCGCTCAAAGGCGCCACGGCAGCGGGGCGGTGCTCCGGATGCCGAACCCCGGCGAGGCCCGCCGTGGTGGACTGCGGCGGCTTGGTGCGGGGTTTTGGCGCTGTCCTTCATCAGGGCGCTGGACCCCTCGCCTACTTCAGCCGGCCCTTTGCTGCGCGCCACCTCAAGCTAGCTGCGTACGGCGGGGAACTCATTGGGCTCGTGCGGGCTGCATGCCATTGGCGCCCGTGCACAATGGGGCGCCACTTCTGGTCCCTTGATCACTATAGTTTGAAATTTTTGCTTGATCAGCGTTTGTCCACCGTTCCGCAGCATCAATGGATCAGCAAGCTCTTCGGCTTCGACTTTTCGGTGGAGTACCGCCCCGGCGCTTTGAACACTGTGGCGGATGCTCTTTCCCGCCCGCGACATCGAGGAGGTGGCTGCTGCCCTGCCGCCCGGGGAGACTGCGGTGGCGCTCGCCCTGTCCGGGCCGACTTTCGCCTTCCTAGACGAGGTTCGGGCGCCCACAAAGAGCCGCTCCCGACGCCCGTCGCCGGAGCAGCTCCAAGCGGGTGAGCTGGTTTCCCCTTGGCGCCTCTCCGACGGCCTGCTGCTCCATGGTTCCCGTATCTTCGTGCCGACCATGGTGACTTGCGCCAGCAAGTGCTCTTATTGGCGCACTCGGCTGGCCACGAGGGGATTCTCAAGACGCTGCATCGACTACGGGCTGACTTCTACATTCCCCGAGATCGGGTGCTGGTCCAGGACTTCGTGCGCTCGTGCACCACTTGTCAGCGCAACAAGACAGAGACGGTACAGCCAGCAGGGCTGCTGCAGCCCCTCGACGTGCCCACCCAGGTATGGGCGGACATCTCGATGGATTTCATTGAGGGGCTGCCTAAGGTTGCAGGCAAATCAGTCATCCTAACCGTGGTGGATCGCTTCTCCAAGTATGCCCACTTCATCGCCCTCGGCCACCCCTACACCGCCACATCCGTCGCTCGGGCTTTCTTCGATGGCATTGTGCGGCTCCACGGGTTCCCCCTCTCCATCGTCAGCGACCGGGACACCGTGTTCACAGGCCATGTGTGGCGGGACCTCTTTAAGATGGCGGGCGTCAAGTTGCGCATGAGTACCGCCTTCCATCCTCAGACGGACGGCCAATCCGAGGTGGTCAATAAGGTGATTGCCATGTACCTGCGTTGTGTGACAGGTGATCGTCCTCGGGCGTGGGTGGATTGGCTCTCTTGGGCGGAGTACTGCTACAATACCTCCTTCCACACTGCCCTTCGGGCTACTCCATTCGAGGTTGTCTACGGCCGTCCACCACCTCCGTTGCTGCCCTATACACCGGGGACTGCTCGCACGGAGGCCGCCGATGCTCTTCTTCGGTCCCGGGATACAATTTTGGCGGAGGTTCGCCAGCGTCTTCTCCAGGCCCAGCAACTCTCCAAGAAATACTATGATGCAGGTCATCGCGAGGTGGAGTTCCAGGTGGGCGACTGGGTTTGGCTGCGCCTGCTCAACCGCACAGCCCAGACCCTTGTGCCCGGTGCCAAGGGCAAGCTCGGTCCTCGCTACGCTGGGCCTTTCTGCATCCAGGAGCGGGTTGGCCAGGTTGCCTATCGTCTTCAGCTTCCAGAGGGGGCGCGCCTGCATGACGTCTTCCACGTGGGCTTGCTCAAGCGCCACCGCGGGGACCCCCCATCAGCCCCGGGTTCCCTTGCTCCGACCTTGGATGGCCGGCTGGCTCCAGCACCGGCTAAGGCGCTTCGTGCACAGCAGCGTCGCGGCTCTTGGCACGTGCTCATTCAGTGGCACGGCTTCCCGGAGGAGGAGGCGACTTGGGAGTCCGTCGACGAGCTCAAGACTTTCTACCCCGACTTTCAGCTCGAGGACGAGCTGTTTGCGCAGGCGGGGAGAGATGTTATGACCGGCATCCAATATTCTAGGCGGAGGCCCAGCAGTGATTAGGGGATGTCGGCACTTCAAGGGGCTATTTAGCATATTTAGCGTATTTTATATAATATTAGGGTTATTTTCCATTGATTTTAGAGACATAAATACCTGTAAACTCTATTCTGGGAATTAAGCAGAAACATATTATTTGTTTCCGGCTTCCTGAAGGGAGCCGGGAGTTCCAAACCCTAGCCGCCGCCAACTCGTGAACAGTACCCGCGGGTACTGTAGCGTCGCCAGCCCTTCTCCTTCGCGAGATCACGGCGCCTCGCCGTGGTC
>JADLZL010000197.1:0-18246 GCA_015844335.1 Chrysopogon serrulatus | reverse complement strand
TGTGATCTCTATCTCTCATAATCTTAAACTCCACTAATATTCTTTGCCGACATACAGAAGCTGTTCACCCTAAAGCAAGCCCACTATTAACCTGTGCTTACCGGCACAACCTATAATCTTACATTATACAGGTATTGAAAGTTTCCGTGAATGGATTAGCATCTCCAACAGCTCCCTAAATCAACTTGGTATTCTTATAAACTTTAGTAAAAACACAAAAAAACTCTCTCAACAACTTGGTAAATCCAACTTTGCTAAATTTCCCAAGTTGCTATCAACCTCTTGCAGTTGCCAGTTGCTATCCCCTACGGCAAATCCTCCTGACGGGGATGAGAGCAAATCCACGTCATGGATGCGGCCGCCGCATCTAAATCATCGACCTCCGCCCAGGCCATCGCCGCCCGCCGGGCGACACCACCCGGCGCGGGCCCATCCGCCGCCCGAGGGAGGTTCGCTTCCGCCCGTCCCGAGCCCCACTTCCCGAGCCTCCTCCTCAACACAGCTTCCTCACTCTAACGCCATGCGGGGCTCGGCGCCGTCCTAGTTCGCGGGCCAGTATTTGAGCGGCTTTGGGGTCCATCACGAGGGAGAGCCAAGGCAGCCCGGAGTGCGCTGGGGGACCCCAAGCTCCGGCGTCCGTCACGCCCCGCCGCCGTGTCATCGAGCGTCGGCCGTGGCGTCGCCTCCTACGCCACTGGAGCAGGCGAGAAGAAGTTGCACAATTTTATTACGCTTCCGGAACCTACATTGCAAAACTCTAGGAGTTTCCTTATGATCAGATTTTTTATTTTAGCAAGTTGGAATAGCAAATTGTTGGAAGGCTCTTTTTTTTGACTTGCCAAATGAAATAGCAACTTGCTAAATCACACAATTTAGCAAGTCAATTATTAAATTTTGGAGATAAATACGACTATTTTTCTCTCTAAATGCAGTCACAACACGATATCTTCTGTTTAGATACTCCACAATCTCTGTCCAATTGTGATAAATTATTTACCAGATTAGTCTTCGAACATTGCCTTAGAGTGATATCAACTCGTCTTTTTCGTGACATCATAAAGCTATATATACCTTTGGCTTTTAAGTTTTTTTTATATTGTTATTATTAGTTGTTACAACTCTTTATCAACCTGTGACACTGAACTCTAGTGCTGATCGTATCTTTTATACCTGCCTGCCTAGCAGCCTTAGTTCCTTTGAGAATTTTAGAAGGGCCGGCAAAAAGCAACTTTGGAATTTCTAATAGGCGAATAAAAGAAAGGCAAGTACCGGCCCGGTTTTGAAACCGGGCAGAAGAAAAACCACTTACAGTTTAGAGGTACCCTACTCCCTTTGCACAAATAGGTACCTAACCACTACTAACAACTTGGTGAGAAAGCGACCCAACTATAACAACTTGTGTCGAAAAAACGACCTAACTGTACTACTCAAAATCTACTCGGCTATCCACAACTTGGCCGAGAATCCTTCTTCCCCGGTGGCACCAGTTTGCCGAACTCTCAGCCCACTGATAAAACTTGGGAGCAGGTGGGAGAATCCCAAGGCGCAACAAAACCCCAAACAAAGCGAGAAGCTCCACACGGATCCAGAATCACCAAGAGCAACTCGACAACTACCACTCTCAAGCGCGGGGGTCCAGCCCTTCCACCGCATCACCACTTTTGAACCACCACTCCTTGGATCACCGAAGACACACAGGCTTTCTCCGCCCGTCGAGGCGACATGGTGCCACCCAAGACCCAACTCCACAAGCTCACCCCTCGTCTCGCCGCCACCTCAAACTGTTTGCCAGAGTGAAGGCGACTTGAAGCTTGAGATCTGAGTCATGTTGGCCTTCTCCTCCTTTATGAGAACCGACCAATTTTATAAAAGCATAAATGAAAAATCCCTCGCTAAGCAAGCAATGGTCACACCAAGCTTATAAACCCGGTAGTCAATCTCGAAGGATTTCAAACCAAACGTCATCAACCAAGATAAATGCGGGTTTAAGCGTCACCATTCGCATGTTACAACATTTCGCAAATAGTTAAACAACATCGAGTGCGGAAATAAAGTTATTATCCTAAGACCTCATCGAGCCATACTTGTGTACCACATAACTTGAAAAAGCTGCAGTCGAGGTGAAACCCCGATGAAACCACGATCCGCCAAAGATCGACTTCTTACAAGATATTGTAGTATTACAACCGTTTTTAATCAAATACAACGAGTGGCGGAAGATTTACAAAACATATGACAACACTTGATCGTAGAGTTTGATTAAACAAAACTTAACCGGATTTGGCGGAAGCGAGAAAGAACTTTGTAGACGGAAGATATTCGATCATGCCAAGCCCAATCGGGTATGACCGAAGTCGTAAGAACACTAGTCGACACCCGCAATGTGGGTCAAACAAACTCGAGTACAAAAGTACTCCGCAAGACTTACCCGACGGAAAGAGGGGAGAGAGACTCCGTGAATGCCGGTTGATAGGAGTCAAGGTAAGGCTTTTAGCAAGAATCAAGGACACCTGCGGAAAAAGCAACTAATGTTGATCCTTACTACTCATTCTTATCCGGTATTTTCATTAAGCATTAAGCTATCCATCTAGGGTTATCCTAGTCTAGAGCAATCACTTGTCAAGCAAGATCTCGATTTTTCAAAAATATTCCATCGTCAGCAACTTTCATCATTACTACGATGCCGGGACTCGGATCACGGCTCCCATATCAGTGGAGCACACGGCGATTCGAATCGCTTTATATACCCAGCTGGGGCTTCCTAGCCACACGATGTATGCGAGGACCGAACATCTCACATACATCAACTCACGCTTGCATTTCTCCGCACCGAAACGGGTCCTAGCCACGAGAGCACGATACACCATCTCCTACGCCGTCGGTCACAACCGTCGGCGGTGCGCTGCGTAGTGTGGGTACACGCTACTTCCCGTCCGGTGTCCGTTTCGTATGGATCATACAAGGGAGCTTACCGCCATTAGCATGCGACTAGTACTATCCAATAACCTCATGATCCCAGGGGCCAAACAACGGACTGTCCTAACCCGACACAAGTGGGACGACACTACACGTGGCACTAGCCCTTCCCCGATGCAAAGTCACTCCACCGCGTCTCAATTTACTTATCATCATGTTCTTATTGAGTATTCTTGACCCGATCGAAGTAAAGGATAAACAATAAGCAACATCAGAGTTTTTCAGTAATTGCCCTCAACGGGGATATTGTGATCAACTTTTAAAAACATTTAATTTGCAAAGCCTATGCTGCTCGGCCCGGGCTAAGCATATACTAAATATTTTCAAATCAAAAACGAGTTTCAGGGGTAGTATATCAAGGTACGGTAAATGCATCAAGATAGGATATCACTCAACTCACTACACCATGCATCTACATCACATCCAGCATAAAATAAAAGAACTTTTCAGAAAATTCAAGAAAGGGTTTAATATGTCCAGGGGCTTTTCGCGTTGCGAAGACAGGTTAGCGGTGATCTTGACATCAGCGTCTTCGAGGATTCATCACGAAATCGAGTTGGAGCATCGCGAACTCTTCAGAGATCTTGACGCATCGTTGAGCCATCAAAGCTCCTCACGTGGACTACACGTACATGAAATGATGCATGTTTTAAGTATGATGAGGAAATGCATGCCACGATGCATGATCTGGGAGCAGCATGGATGAAAGCAACCCAATTCTTTATTATCAACTTTGAGTACAGCTTTTCCTTCACGGTATAGTTGCTTGACAAGAAAGGTACGCTAGCGATAAACGACGATGACGGACTAGCGATACGCAATCAACATAAAATGCGAAGGTCATTGGAGTGTTAATGACGCAGGTGGTCATCGCTCAATCCCAAAATCAGAAGCAACCCTTAAAAGTGATTAAAGAGTGATTACTACTTTATTAACCATTTTTCACAGGTGCGTTGAAAGCGTAATTAAACTTGTGAGTAGAGTAGCTACTACTAAACATATGAGGGACACTACTACTATCTACTACACAACCGAGGCCATGAACCAGGTAGGGTGGATTTATGATTCATAGTCCTCAAAGAATAATTAACAGGGAAAAACAATTCTAAAGGAAGCATATAGCAATTAAACATTTTATTTAATCATTAAACATGGAGACAACACTATATATAGATCATGCATGATCATGCCTTGGAGCATGATGATGTTTCTATGACCAAAGGTCTTTCAAACTCAATACCACAGCTTAATTTACACTTTAATTGATCAAGTAGTAACTAAATAGTTATTTCATTAATCATTTTTCATGGTCATTAAACAAGGTGAAGTAATTACAGTAAACTTGTCAAAAGCGAGTGCACAAAATTTAGTGGAGATGCTTTTAGCATAGAAAAGCTTTGACTCTAATTTTCATGATTTTGGATTAATATATTGCTCTACAAAAATCAAAACATCATTCACATTTATTAATTAAAACATGGAATTATTAAAACCTAACAAAAGTACTAGAAATATCACGCAAACATATTTTTCCATGAAACTTCACACCACAAAGGATCACATAAAATATTTTATCATATTTTTATAGCACTGCCCAAAGTATTTAATTGCAACATGAAAAACGAGCTTTAGAAAAAGAGAATTTAGAGGGAAAACCTCCTTTTTCTTCCTGAACCCCTTGCGCGGCCCAAGCGGCACACGGTTGCGGTCAGAGCAGAGCCAGCCTTCTCTTCCCTCCTCTCATGGCGGAGACGGCGGATGGCCGGCCGGCGTTCTTGCCCGGTACGGTGAGGAGCTCGGCGGCGATGATGGCACGCTTCGTCTTCTTACAGCCAGAGCGCCTGCGACTCAGTTGGTGACGGAGAAGGGAGTCGGCGATGGCGGCTCGGCATCTCACTGTACGGCCGGCGGGCAGCCAGCGTTCCCGGCCAGAACCCTTGGCCGGGCGGAGATGGAGTGGACGGCAGTGTGAGAACCGAGAGTCTAGGGCGGAGATTCTGCGGTGATGTTGATTGAGTTCGGTGTGGTGTCTTGCCGGAGGGAGGCGGAGTCGAGCGCGGCGGAGCTGGCGAGCGGCCGAGAAGCGGCACTGCGGCGAGTGCGTTCAGCGCAACCAGCGGTTGAGAGCGAGCGCAGTGGGCACGCCCGATCAAGAGCTCGCATGGCGGCTCTGGGCAGCTTGGTTTGGCATGCATGTGACTCGCTGAGATGGGCTAGCGATTGGCACGGGCTGCTTGCGGCGCTCTGCGGCCAGGGAGGAAGAAGACGGCGATGCGGCCCGAATCTGCCTTGACTGCCAAGCATGCCAGCCGTATGGCTCGAAAGAGAGATGAGAGAGTGGCGGGGCTGTTGGAAGGATGGCGAGGGATTGATGGAGGCGGCCAGATCCACGCCAATTTTGGCCAGCCCTTGATTGGAGTTCGCCGCGGTGAGCTTGAAGAAAGGAAAGAAAGAAGGCGGAGAGCGGCCGGTGCTCGAGGCGATAAAGAGGAGAAAGCGAGCTCCAAAGCTTGACTGACCTGGGTCCCTTAGCGAGCTTCGGCCACAGCGACCAGCAACAGATCAGTGACGCTGGCAGCCCGGGCAGCCACGGACATGCCGTGAGCTGCATGAGCGCGAGAGCAAGGGTGGCACCCACGGTTTCGTTTACTGCTAGCAGCAAGGCTGATCTCACTTTACCAGTACTCCCAAAACTGTGTAGAGCAGAAAAACTTCAAAATATGAGTTGTGCAAAATAATGAACTCTACAACTTTCATTAAACAAGTTTTGTAAAAATTCAAATATTTTTGAAACTGCAGTTTAAATTTGAAAAAGGAAATAAATTCCCAAACTTTAAAAGATACTCCGTAGCACCACGTAATTTGAATAAAATATGAAAATCTCCAAAAAAATAAAAGTTGTTCCACTTTTCAAGATCTACAACTCATTAAAAGAGTTTTTCATGAAACTGAATAAATTTTGAATTAGAGTTTAAAATCAAAAAAGGGAACAAATTCCCAATTTAAAGAACTTTTGAAATTATTTCAAATTTATTCAAAACTTGAAAAACTTTATATACCAAACTTGTAGAGATCAAAGAGATGTACAAACTGTATTTTTGAAGTTTTCCCAAATTTTGAACATTTTGAGGTGCAATTAAGTAAGGGTAAAAACACCTTTGAAAATCGGGACTTTGAAAAGAAAATTCAAATTGATTCTTTGGGCAATTAATTAATGATGTTGTGGCACTTTTAAACCCAACTAATAGTACATTTTCAAAGTACAAAATTCATACTTTGAAATAGTGCCATTGGTTAGCAACTTTTTATTTAGAAATTAATTATGGTTAGCTCACTTAAAGGGAAAGTGAAATTCAAAATTCAACATAGCCATCAAGCTAGGTTTGGGATTTTGAATTCCAAATGCAAATTTGATTCTTCCTTGCACCTCATTTGACTTGTAAAACTTAGTTAGGTGTAAGCCAAGGTTAACCAAGCACTTTGTACACACAATTAAGGTTGCTTTTAGTTTAATCATTTTAGAAACTTGATTAAACATGTATGCAATTTAAGTGATGTATACATACACACGAGATACAAAGAGCTCAATCCTAGAACTTTGTAAACTTATTTTAGTTACACATACCGGGGTTCTCTAATGATGAATGCTCATGCAATAATGATGATGACATGGTGGGGTTTTAGGTTAACGTAACACCGAGGGTGTTACAGGCGGCGACATGGTCTCGTGGGACTCCGGTGCTCCTCGGCGTCCTCCACCTGGTGAGGATGACCTCTGCTGCCAAAGCCAGCGGCAGGAAGAGTAATCCTCATTGGTGCGGGAGGACATCGCCCCCCCGAGGGCAAGGGGAGGCGCCAAGGTGAAGCGCCTTGGATGATGGCTTGATCAACACGGCCATCAATGGCATCAGGCGTACCTCGAAGGTCTCTCCACTGGGCATTCACCTTAATCGGCTGCCGAGGGTTCTTTGCTGCCTTCAAAGCCGATGTTCTCCGCGGAGGTGCTTGAAGATGAAAGGTTGATTGAAATGCGATGGAGATGATGAGCGTTAAAATCAATGACTAACGGACGGTGATAGCATCGCAAAACTGCTAGCGGGTCTTCCCATTAAACTTGTGCAATGCCGAATTGCTTGAGACCTCGCCAAGCTCGTTCGAGCTTCGTCCCTCTCGCTCGCGAGAGCAGGCGCCTCCCGTGAGCGTATAGAGGCTCCTCTTCCTCGGCTCTGCTGGACCCCAAGGATTAGGGTTGTAGGGTTTGCAGTCGGAAGGGGAGAGGGCTCGAGGCACCGACGGCCGACTTGGTTAGGTTGGAGGTGCCGGTTAGATTCCACCATTGGGGGGCAGTCAGATGGTATTGCCCGTGATGACTCGCGGCTTTGCTGAGAAAGGCGAAGGACCCAGAAAATTAGAAGATGAACAGTGAACAAGAACAGAGGCCGGCAGATTAATCTTACCCATGGCGTTCTTGCGTCGCACCCTGCTCCCTTACGCCTACTCCCTCGGCGGGCGCTTCCCATGGTCACCGGCTTTCGACATTGGTGATGTGGAGGTGGGGTTTTTCTTCCTAGTGGTTTCGTGAAGGTGAGAGGATGATGATGAATACTAGCCGGCCGATGGTGGTGGTGGGCGGAAGAGGCTTTATATAGGCCAAAAATGGAGTTGATGGCGCCGACTCGGGGTATAAGATAGTAGAGGGTTTACTCCTCTTTTGGGCCGTTACGGATTTGGGCCGGGGCTCGGTTAAATCAAAAACAGCAGTTCGGAAGGAATCGAGGCTAGTGCCCCGGGAAGTCGAGGAATGATGGCCGTCTGTCTGTTCGGGAAGCGTAAAGGCATTCGGTTTGTCAGCATTCAGTTGAAATAGAAAGAAACCGAAGTCATCCCGAGGGGAATGCAAGTGTTAAAAGAATCTGATATATAAAATGCATTCGGGGGCCGGTGTTTCAATTGCACAGGGAGCGGCAATGGCATCTATGGCATCATTCTGCTTCGGAAGCCTTCTTCCAGCACTTTGTTGTCATCATCCTCGGGCTACGGATTTTTGGTAAGCGAGTCTTGATCTGCGATTCTCCTTGATAATGACTATCTTCATCACAGGCGCATCTATGGGTTTGGTAGATTAGCAATCTTATCTTTTGTGGGACGGATGTTGGCATTCGGCTGAATGTCGAATTAATCGAGCTTCGGTCGGCCTTCTCTTCCTCCATAATTAGGGATTCGAGGCTCTGAAATTGCAAAGTTTGTTTAAGCGTTTGAATGCAGATGCAACTCCTTGACTTGTTGCTTCTTCATCGGTTGTCATCTTGCGGGCGGCTTTGGAGGCTATATTTTTTGTTTGCTCTCTAACCTTACCAACATGGTCATCAAGATGAGTTCTGCGATTCTAAAGGAGCCACGAGAGCTTGAGGAATTTCTTGATCAATAAGCTCAAAAGGTCCCTTATACGATCTGATCACGAACCAGTGTTGGTATCCTTAGTTGGAGAAGAGCAATTTCTTTTCAGGGCGAGCACGGTTCTCTGCTTGCGACAAGCTATTTCTTTGGGATGTGGCTTCTTCATCGCCTTCATTGATGTACTCTTCAATTGTGAAAGAGTAGGCGACGGTCGGCTTGGCATCATCCTTTGAAAAGAGAAAAACCATTAACCCGATTGATCGGAGTTATTTGGGAGTCAATGAAATAAAAGGGTTACCTTTTGTGCGAGAAGCCTCTTCGGGCGATTCCTATCGACTTGATTGAGGGATGGAGTTGGATGCAGGGATGATGAGCTTGAAAGCTTGATGGGAAGATGATTCTTACGTCATCCCATCCAAAAATCATCGAGAAATGATTAATGGATGCAATGAGTAAAAGTTGACAAAAAGAAAAAAGAGGTGAGGTGCATGAAGGCTATTACCAATATGACCAATAGCTCCTGAATTTTCTGCACTATCAACGGAAGCATGAGGAGAGATTCTTACGCCATTTATCCAAGGGAATGATGTTGCTTCTATAGCAAAATTAGTTCATCACGATGCAAAAGAAAGGGGGCAGTCGGCTAAGAAAGTAGTACCTATGTGGCCGGTGGTTTCTTGAACTTCGTCTTTTCTTAAGGTTTCTACATTTTGGTGCTGAGAAGATGTTTTTGATAATTCTAGGCACATTGGGTGATCTTGAGGAGGGCGACACATGGCTGTAAAAGAGGAAAAGATAATGGATAAATAAAGCTCCATCATGGTTCAAAACAAAACTGACACAGGTATACCTTGGGGAGAGAGTTTAGCCTTCTTGGATCTTGTTCTCTGGGCACATTAACATCTCTATTTGATCTAGTAATAGCTTTCCTCTTGCCTTCCCTTCTTGAGGGCGTACCCCGAGGCTGGCGGTATTTTTCATGAAGGTTGCCAAGGATGGAGGCGTCAAAACCTAAAGGATAGGTCGGCTTAGTAATATTGGACTACTTGAGAAGAAGGGGTAGGCTTCAAGGGATCCTCTGAAAGACAATACAATACCCAAATTAAGAACAAAAGTGGGAAAAAAGGTAATTGTGAGTATGAAGAAAGTTACCTCACTATCGAGGAATCAAATTGAGCATGCAAAATCGACATAGGGTGCTGGCATGTGTTAAAAAATGGGAGCACATACACTCTTGCACCAAAGAGAGGAGAATAGGGGATGGCGGCATCTACTCGGTCCTAGAAGGTAAAAGGCATGGATGCGGCGTCCCATCCAAAGCTCAAAGACTTTCTTGGCTTCTATCTCATCCTCCTACCCTCTCCTGGGCCTTATAATGGTGGAGAACAATCTTGGGAAGCGACTGCTGACCAGGTACGACATGTTTGGATTATAAAATTATAAGAGGATTGGCAACCTCACGTGACTTCTGGCGGCAAAACACGGGGGTTTAATGAAAGAATTGAAGATTTTTGTAGCAACCATGTACGGCGACCCAGATTCATAACTGAATTTGTAAAGGCAAGGTCAGTGTCACTACTCTATAAAGGAAGCCATATCACATGATTGAAGCCTTTGAAGAACAACTTGAAAAAGATGGCCGGTCTATGTCAATGTTAATGGCGACTCTTTACTTCTCCATAAGTTTGTGAGGCTTTCTCTTTCCTTGGCGTCCTCATCATCATTGTGGCCGAAAAGGGAAAACCCAGGTGTTAAGGTCCGCAGAGACTATCTAGTGCATGTACAATTGTAGCCACATGCACAAACACCGGGGACCGTTTTTACGTAATGATTTCCCAGTTAGGCGCATCGAACAATGATCGATGCATCATGTGATAAAACGACTCCCGGGAGATATTTGCCTAGAGGAATTAAAATTCTGCAGGCCGGCTCCTCGGCCATTACCATGTGGTTAAGAGAGTTGGCTCATTGGTTGCCCTGAAGAAACAAACTGCGAGAGCCACATGTTGAGGGAGCTTTGTATTCCTTGTTGTCAAGCAGAATCCGTGGACATGTAAGTCGGTATGTATTTGGTCCACCACTTCTTGATTTAGTTGCCTTACAGTTCTTTGTTGTTCTTGTACTTGGAGGGTATCTTTTGCCTTGCCGTTACATTGAGGCCTGTCATCATGAAGATATCGGCCAAAGTGAAAGACATCGGGCCATGGCCGAAGATGAAAAATTAGTAGCATCGGACCCGAAGGTGGGAAGCTGCTATCAAGATAGAGTCATTCTGGGTGTTCTTGTGAGAGATAATTCTAAAAACAATCTTTGAATGTCCACGAGAATCCAGTGACTCTGCTTTCTTGTTCAACATTCTACAGTACCACTTCCGCCATCAATCAGAGGGAAAGGCCGGGGTTTTGAAAGTGTTTGGCCATCGGTTCGGAACAACTCCGGTTGAAAGGGATCCTCGAGGTCTCCTTCTCCACAAACTCAATTGGATTGGGATCTCCCATCGGACCCAAAATGCGAATCGGGGGTTCGCGGCATAGGGATCAAAATCGTATCCTTGTACTCCTTCAAAAGGTGTCTGACCGGAGAAGAATCAAAAGTGAAAAAAAGCAACGAGGGAAGCCGAATACATGAAAAAAGGTGGGGATTACCTGCGGAACTTCATCACGGGTGGCCATTGAGGGGCTAAATTGAGTTTGAATCTAGGGCGGGGGAAAAGTTGGATTTTGAGTGGCGGTACTGCCAGTTTGAGCAGTGTTGACCTAAATGAAAAGGGAGTTTGTGGTCAATTTCGGAACAAAATCACTTTATCCCGAAAGCGAGGGCATGTGTTAACCTTTGGATTTTGGTAAAGGTCAATGGCAATTGGGCCGATTCGGCAAGGTATATGAGAAAGAGGGAATTCAGCGTTCGGCAAATGGGTGTGCGGTCGGCTAACTTTGAGCTATTCGACAGCGTATATCTGGCGGCTGGTCGTTAGATTCGACAGTGGTCCGCGGCGTGCGGTTATCTTCAAACACAAAAAGCTCTATTCGGGAAGCAAGGTGAGGCGACTTTAAAGGAAAAAGAAATGTGACAATTCGAGAAGAATAAAGATGACGGCTTTGTGCTTGCCTAAATATCTTTATGTCGTATCATTTTAGGACTTATGTTTTGTCGAATATAAATATAAACCCTCGACCATTGTAAAATATTCACAATCAAATCAACACAACCCGGCCCGTGCCAAGTTTTGGGAATCCCCTTTTTAGCCATTGATAATCAAGTTCTTGAGAGGGAGTCATCGATCCGTTGACCTCAGTAAGTTTCGACAACCTTGCTATCATGTCTAGTATCATGCGGTGGATTTAGATGTTGATGCAAGTAGTCTTGTTCGTCTCCATTTGGATGGCCGTGCGGCAGGCGTCTGCTTGATGATCAGGGGAAGTCTTTGTTTATGCTTTGTTTATCTCGACTAGATGGCCATGCGGCGAGCGTCCAACGATAAGCTTAGCAAGGCAAGATAGTTATCGAGTCTTTGTTTATGCTTTGTTTATCTCGACTAGATGGCCGTGCAGCAGGCGTCAAACTTGATAGCTTAGCGAAGCAAGGATTAGTTATCGGCTCTATTAGATTTGGCAAGAATCTAGTAGATTCATTAAGTTACCAATGCGTTGCATGTGTTTAGTGCCTTTTAAATTATTTGTAACACTTTTTTTGCCCGATCTAGATTGATTAGTTTCGGCTCTACACTTTTTATAGATCTATTAAGCTCTTTAACGTTCTTATTCTTTTATTGTCATGATAAATAGATCATATGCTCAAGTGGCGAATTAGATCAATCTAGATTGTTATATGTTGCGGGTTCTTGCACATTAGAAGCGTTTAGATCTTGATAGGATTGAGTATCGTGCGGCGGATGCAAGTTCTTGATGGGTTTTACTCGTGATAGTTTGTTAGTTCCTTCTTCATGGACCCAGGAGTCGGCTGAATTGCCCGAGCTTGGTTATACTTCAACTTGTAGTTAATTTTCACTTGTTCAAACATGTCTTCTCATGCATGCGTATTCGGCAATCAATGCTTTACGTGTTTTGTCTTCATATTAGCCAAATGAATCACATGCATAATTGGCGGGCAAGCTTCTATAGCTGTATGTCGTCGTAAAGTGGCTTCAGGGCGTATATACGGGCTGTGCGGTCTCATCCGACACGTTCCGATTTTATATTTAACAATCTTTTGTCCCTTGTCAGTTTTGGTCAAACCGACTGGCACGCTCCGGATCTCAAACCGTGCGACTGTCCGATTGAAAACCCGCGCACGGCTTGTTTACAGTAGTATCAGAGACGCGAGAATCACGTTTCGTGTCAGCAGCAGCTCATCCACTACATCTGTGTGATAATCCAAATGATAGCTAACTTACTATTTAAGATCCAATGGCTACAGTGTTTCTAGCACAACAGAGATGCCAACCCGTTTACTACATGCAAACTAAAATATATTTCACCATAACTTGCAAGTTAATTTGCAGAATCTAGCAAATTAAGAACGCAAACATACATTGCTAACACTAAAATATAGTACTTTTAGAGCTAATCACCACATGGACAAAAAGCTACAGATGAGCCTGCCAAGCAACTTCCAAGCATTTAGAGTCCCGGCCCATAGAGCACAGTTTATCTTCACACAAATAAGCTAGCCAAACCATGAAACGAGTCAAGCACTAGGACAATATATTCAGGCATACAATGCCATCCTCCATAAAATATCTAGGTAAGGATGGTTTGTCACTTGTCAATAAGTTCACCATCCATTGATCAGCGACATACCGCACATGCCACAATACACCAAAATAACTCTAACATGTACTGAGTGCGCACGCTATCTGAAGGGAACAAAATGCGTCATTTGCTGCTCAATCTAGTGATGCTTCACTGAACGATGCTTCTTTTAGGTTCCGACACTTTAAAGTAACTCAATTTCATAAATAAGCCATGAGTTAGCTGGTATTGTATCTCCTTTTGTGGTTCGTCTGGTATCTTCTCCTTTTGAGGCTTGTCTTATGTTGTCTCTCCTTTTGTGATTTGTCCGGTATCTTCACCTTTTGTGGTTTTGTCCTTATACCTGAAAATAAAGCGCAAATTTAGTTTCCCCTTCCACAAATGTGCATGAATGTTAACATGCATATTCTAATGAAAGAAAAGAAGCGTGTGAATGAAATGAGACGCTCACGCCAGAAAGGAGGAGGAATGGTCAGTATCCTTTTCCCACCAACACGCATGCCTACAGGACAAACCAAACCTGGTTTCAACCTAATTACCACAAAAATAAAGATGAGATGTGTGCTTTAGTAAGAATGCTTATAACCTGAATTCCTTGCTCCCATCAGCGATTACTTTGTGAGCACCTGAAACCATTAGAATATGCATATATGTTGTGATCAACTAAAAATATTAGACATGGACCAGAAATGAAGCTTTTGTCAATCTTTTTTACCAAGTGAACTTGAAAATGGCAGGGTGGTGACCATCAGCAGAGTCAACAACTTTCCCATCCTCCAGCATTCAATATATTTCACTTTTAACCTACACAAGTAACATTAAAATCATTAAGGTGTTACTTTTTTCAGGCTCCATGGAATGTATAAAAATTTGCCCATACTGTGATGTATTATTTAGAGAAAGTCACCAATAATTTTGTGTGTGTGGACAAGAAGGCGGTGGGGGGATATACTAATTTGTTATAAGAGAGGTAAGACTTTTGCTAAAAAAGCAGATATTGTTATGAAGATCCAATACAATTCTATCAAGATGCACACACAGAATTATACAAGTTCATGAATGTTAATACTAAGTTTAAGTTGATGACCTTCTTCCCATCAGATGCCATTTTAATCGAGTCTCGATTTTAGGTCAAAAAATTTTCATCTCATAAGCTAGCCCTCCTACATCTTCTTTGTAGACTGGGCCGATGACCAGAACCAGGGGGTTGTTTATTAGAGATCCTACAAAAATAATTTACATACAATATAAAAAATAAATAATTAGAAAGTTAAAAATACTAGGCGAGTCAACCCGGTTTTATTCCTTACTCAATGTTAAGACTGGCTTGATGAACTTTTTGTTTGTACACCATCATTCATTACTTCAGTGTCTAGAGCATTGTGTTCCTGTAGAATGTCATCAACATGTGTGGTTAACCTTTAAGTCATTAACATATTATTTTCTCCAATGTATTAAAACTAGCAATATTGTGGTCTCTTATTTAAGAGTAGCCATCAATATTTTGTGTGTGAAGAGAGGGAGAAGGAGGAGGAGGAGGGAGGGAGAGAGAGAGAAATTATATTTTGTTATAAGAGAACTAAGACTTTCTTGAAAAACCTTAACATTGTTATAGATTGATCTAATATAATTCTATTAGATGCGCCAGCATATATAATTCTATTGAACTGAAAAAACCTTAACATTGCAGTCTCCCAATTTTTTTGTTCCTTTTATTCCCAACTTGTCAATAAGGCCTCCTACATCTTCTTTGTAGCCTGGGCGGTGAAGCCAGAACCAGGGGATGCTTCATCAGAGATCCTACAAAATAGGAACTTATATACATTAATAAATATTTATAATAATTAAAAATTACTAGACAGGTCAACCAGTTTTATTCCTTACTCAATGTTAAGGCAGCTTGTTAGAACCATTTGATTTGTACCATCATTACGACTTCAGTATCTTGAGCATCGTGTTCCTGTGGAATATCATGAGAATGTGTTTAACCTTGAAGTCATTAACGCATTACTTTTTTCCAATGTATAAAAACTGCCCATACTGTGCTATATATTATTTAAGACTAGTCATCAATATGTGCATGAACAAGGAGGGGGAGGGGAGAGAGATTTTTTTATTTTGTTATAAGAGAGGTCAGACTTCATGAAAAAACTAGACATTGTTATAAACATCTAGTACAATTTCTCCTATCAGATGCTCCAACAATTATACAAGTTAATGATTGTTACTATACTAAGGTTGAGTTGAGGATGACCTTCCCATCAGATGCCAGTTCATAGTATTGCAATCTCCCAATTTTAGTTCCTTTACTCCAACTCATTGATAAGGCCTTACATCTTCCATGTAGCTCTGGACGATGACAGATCCAGGGATGCTTCATCAGGGATCCTACAAAATAATACATATACAGTATGAAAATAAATAATTACAGTTAAAAAATTCACTATGAGTCAACTAGTTTGATTCCTTACTCAATGTTAAGACTGGTTTGCTGAACCATTTGATTTGCCTCATCATTGCTTCAATGTCTACAACATTGTGTTCCTTTTGAATATTATGAGCATGTGGTTTCAGGACATCAACTAACTTTGACTTTTGTGTTAGAAGAGCTTGTACGTTGGCAGCAGCATCAGGGACCCTACAGAGGTAGAACATATACGCAAATAAGTACAAATCAAGATAGTACCATGACTTAGGAGCTTATGGTTTATTTATATATCTCATCTATTTCATGTACATATATAGGCTCTAAATGGTATCACAGGGTACGCCTACAAGCCCACAACTCTTGAACTAGGAAAGGCATATCCAACCATTATGGTCCATTCATAAGTCTTGTGTCCTGATATATATAATATGTAAATCTAATTATAAATGATTAATTGCATGTACATAGGCTCCAAATGATATCAGATAAGCAAATAATCTTGATCTAGGAAAGGCATACACGAACCATTGGGCTATTCCTAACATAAGTTTTCTATGTTGATAAGGATATATATGCTACACCTAAACGTAAAGAACTAAGGTCCTATTGTGTAGTTTACGTGATCAAAGATAATAACTACTAAAATACTATATTAGTACATTAATGTATAACATAATTAAGTTGAACTGGTCCATCTAGATTTACCAACTATATACCATCATATACGCTGGAAGTTTTTCTTCATCTTGTGGCAAAAAAGGAAAAAGTAAAGACAACAAAATGCCTTTCAAAACCGACAAGTTTAACCTGACCAACCGTCTTATCATTAGTACTCGATTGCTATTCCAGTTATAGACTCCAATAACTTGAAAACGCACCAGTTTAATAGTGCCAACCTATTACAAGACCACATTAATAATAATACCTTGGCTTAAAGCACAATGCGCCACCACACCCCTTGAACTACACATGAATTAAATGTACCTTTGATTTGTGCAATGGAAAATGTTGCTCTACCAAGAATACTGAACAATATACAACCTAGTGATTTGATGCTTATTACAGGACAATGCAAAATAATACCAAGAATATCTATACTTACTTGTAGTATCCTGTCAGGTGACTTATCCCCAATCACAGAGAAACAACGCATTTGCTCTCCTCATATTCAGCTCTAATCTGTACGTGCCTTTTGCAGAGTTCAATTTGCAGAAGCTCACAGGCATCCTACCACCAACACTGCATGCTATGGTGCTCTGACTAACACTCTAGAAAGATCACCTAGTGTAGCCTAGAAAAATACATAGAAACATGCTTTAATTTAGTAATCAAGAGTTTCTTAAACATTGCAGTGTTCTGTATAGCAAACATTGCAGAAAATATTTTTCTACAGCAGGTGTTTGGATGAATTAGCATGCATAGGTTCCAAGTTTCTAAAATTGTTTTGAATTGGCATAAATACAGAAAATGTTACATGTAATGTTATTGCTAAATCAAATTTGTAATCTGTTTGCAATGTCCCACAAAACTAAGCTAGTTGAGGGTTTTCCTGCAGTTGCAGATTAGGAGCATATACATCATCTACATCTATGAAGCCACTGAATAAACAAATAAAGATTTGTATACAAAAGACAGTAATAAAACACAAAGTCGTCCACAGCAGAACTTTCTACCATATGCAGAATATAACTAGATATACTAAAAACATTTTATTATTAGCAACACCCAGATTGATCAGCGGCATCAGTTTAACAAAACGATCAATAATGATTAAAACATGTCTTTGTTTTTAAAGAAAAACAAGGCACTTGAAAGAAAGGACATCCATCCACAAATGCAGCAACAGATAAGAACACGAGAGCTAGCTTGACTGAGATTAATCGTGTGTGCCTATCCGTACTATGACCAGTAGAAACAAAAATAATACACGTTTCACTTGGGAAGAGAGAGAGAGAGAGAGAGAGAGTGGTTCGCTCTGTCACCTGTGATGCGAGGCGACCTCGGCCTGAGCACTCATAGGCGTACGGCTCGCCGGGCTTCACCACCACGCCTGCAAAATTGTGAGAAAGATTAGATGGATCCAGACCATGGATGCCAGCCCCAGACTCGCCGTAGGTGGAGGCACAGTGATCGGCGATGAAAGCTGGTGAGTTCGAGTCACTTACAGTATGCCATGCGTTTACTCGATCAGATCGGAAATTGCTGGTGCTGGGAGCTGGGGGATCTGACCGAGATCAGCCAGTGAGGGAGCCGGACGGGAGCTGGGGGAGTCGTGCGGCTCGGGCTGCCGAGCCGAAGAGGGTTGGTCGCTGCTCGCTAGTCGAGTCGTCCAGCACCAGCGAGGCGTGCGGGCGCCTGCGGTGGGCGGTGGATGGCGCGGAGTTGGGGTTGGCGCGCGGCGACCAGCTCGGTGGCGCCCGCTCCTTCCCTCTCTCTCAGCTCTCCCCGACCTGGGGCTTAGAGTGGGAGGAGCCAACAGAGGTGGCGATCCTTACTCTGGAAGGAGAACGCAGAAAGAGTCTGCTTGCCTGGATATTATACTAGTATTCGTTGTATTTGCTACTCCCTCCGTCCCACACGATGCATCGCTCGGGAAGCCTTGCGAATGTGAGGAGCGCGCTTTTAGCGACACCGACAGCGGGGCCGGAGGGATGCGATCTCTCCGATATTACACGTGGTTGACTGTTTGCCTCT
>JADLZL010000196.1:0-42463 GCA_015844335.1 Chrysopogon serrulatus | reverse complement strand
ACAAGAACAAAAAGAAGCTAAAGATAAATGATACCAAAAAGAAGAAAAGAAGTCGATTATCACTTGGGAGCACGACGGAGAGCAATATGAGGCCGAGGAGGTGGAGGCGGCATAATCGCTTCTAGATCCACCAACAACCCCAAGGGTGTAGGTATAGAGGGACCCTAGGGGTCCCAAGGCCTGAGAAGAAGAAGAAGTCGCCCTGGGACTACAAAAAAAAAAAAAAAAAAAACAAAACAAAAAAAAAAGTACATATAACAAAACTAAGAAGACAACACTCACCGACGAAGAAGGAGAGAGTCATCAACATCTTCAGCCTCATCTTCAAAAAAAAAAAAAGAAGAACAGATACACCGCCTACCAAGAGAAAGGAATCAAGACTACTTTCCAAAAAAGAAAACAAGTCGAGAAATCAAACAACCTCTCACCTATCGAAGGTTACCCGGGCGGCCGAAGGAGAAAGAATGACCCCGCTTCTCAAGTTAACAAGAAGAAGAATCTCCCCTGTGTCTCTTTTGCACCAAAGATGAGTAACTCGTGGAAGGGCCACCGGGTAACGAATGTACTCAATGGTTTCCATCATAGAAATACCCAAGAAACAACTCGACCTTCGATATCCCCGGCGCATGTAGGAAAGGAGCAGGAAGAGGAGCAATCTCTCCATCAACATAGAGAGAGGCATCGGCAGATTGAAATCCCCGCCAAAAGGCTTCAAAAAGACAAAAGAACAAGTCAGTCATAATCAAAAAAGAACTCGGACAACAAAAATAAGCAAGAGAATACTTACAAAGCTGGGGGGGAGGATTGTCGGTCGAATACTCAAAACCAATCATTGGGACCACCGGCCAGCTTTTCAAGATATTCGGAGACGAACAAGCATCTCGTCATCCGACAACCTTCGATCGTGGCCACCATCTGAGAGGGATCCTCGGCGCCGAGTACTCAAAGCCAAAGTTCTACCGCCTTCAAAGGTTGTACTACGGAGATAACTTGCCACAATAGCAAAGCCGGACAAGCCATTACGCTTCAAGTATCTAATCCTATTGAAGAGAGGTTCGAGAAGAGACAACTCGGCCAAGCTGTCTCCCCTTCTCCCACCGATCATTAACAACAGAAGCGGGACCCCCGAGTAGGTTTGGAGAGCCGAGCACCAACACCTCCATCAAGATTTCCAACAGAAAACCACTCGGACCGCCAATCCTTCACGGAATCTGACAAGGTCATACTCAAAAAAGTGACTCGACTTACGCCCCCTATCGAATTGAATCCCACATCCACCAAGGGTGTGGAGGAATCGCTTGGGGGCAGTGGCTTGAGACAAAAAAAAAGAAAACAGATTTAGGGAAGGAGGAATGCCAAGGAAAGTCTCACAAAAATGAATAAAAATAGAAAGATGAAGAACCCCATTCGGGGTAAGATCATGAAGAGAGATGGAAAAAGTTAAGAAAACGGTGAAGGAAGGAACAACCCGTAAATAGAGCCCGGCACGAATAAAAGAAATAAAAAGCACAATCTCCCTCGGGCGAGAACAGAGCATGAAGCTCACCAGAGCAACCCAACCGAGAACTCCTTGGGCTAGATCATACCCAAGTCTTGAAGCTCGATCAAATGCTTCTCCCGAGTAGTCGGGGAGGGAAGTTCTTCACGATGGCCTTCATAAAGAAGAAACTCGGATTCAAATTGCTCGTTGACCTCCTCCCTCAAGAACCGGCTTCTCAACTACGATTTCTTGGAAGCCACCTTCTTTCTTCCCATGCAACGAATCAAGCACCCAAACTAAGAGGAGGGCGCGTGGCGGCAATGCAAGAGCAAAGATTTGGTGATTTTTTCTATGGCGCTAGGGTTTCAGGGAGCAAAGGCAAGGTAAAGAAGAAGAATAGTAACCGCAGCTAACTTATAGACCGGTCTTAAAGGGCCCACTAAAGGGGCAACGGTAAAAGGCCAACGGATACAAAGGCGCATAGAATGGAAAGGCCCAAGAAACCCTTAAATCATGGGATAACGGTCCTTATCCCATTACCCACCAACAAAAAATATTGTACTGTTACAAGGAAGGATAGCTTTGCCAAAATCATCATAACAAGTCAACACAAAAGAAGACGGCCACAAACAACTCCACTCGAAGGAAGCCAGTCAACTTCTGAGCCAAAACAAGTCTACTTAGAGATAAATAGTCTTCATATCAATCAAGAACAAGTCGGCTCCACTTAGAGATAGACGGTCTTCATATTAATCAAGGACAAATTGGCTCAAAGGGGAGACAATCAAAGATCTCAAGATAAAACAACTCGGATCATTTTTAGAAGCGTATATTCCTTCATCAAATTTTCTGGGATACAAGGATACAAGTCTTACATGCTATAAGGACCTAAATCCTGCAGGGATACAAGGATACAAGTCTTATAAGACCCATCGAATTTAGAAAGAACATCAAAGCAACGGGTTACAGGAACCCTCAGAGAATTTGGCCATAGAAAAAAAATTACGCAAAAAAATCTACAAGAAACCCCATGGAATTCTACCATAAAAGACAACTACGCGTAATCCAAGACCGTCCTCGTTCTGCGGACCCGGAAACTACCTCTAAGGCGGAATGAGCCGAAGCGGATCCAAAGCAACCTAGATACATCAACACAAAGTGTACCCAAGATCACCGTAAGTAGCAATGATCGATCAAGCATCACATCGGGCCTCTCCAAAAAAGTCGGATCGAGCCCCATGTGAACAAGAGAGCTCCAAAAGGAGCACTAACTGATCAAGAATCACATCGGACCTCTCCAAAAACAAGTCGGATCGAACCCCATGTAAACAAGAGAGCTCCAAATGCGTCGAGGCGGTGGCCGCACTGCATCGAACAGACTAGAAGACCGTGCGGCTCGGCAACCCTCCAACGCAAAAGCATAGCCCCCCCAAGCAGAGTGGAAAAAGAGGTACTAAGAGTGCAAAATGACCCAAAGACAAGGCACATCTCAAGACTTCTTCTACCTGCTAGCACGAGCCTCCAATCACAATGCTACTCCGGGATTAGTTCTTCCTCTAATCCCTATCTCAAGAATTCTTCTACCTACTAAAGGAACCATGCTAGAAGTACGTAAGAATGCCCGGGGGGCTGTTCAACCTCACGCACTATCATTTTACAAGAACAGAAGAAGCATACTACAAGACTCGAAAGCAACCGAAAGGGAGGTGCAATTTATAGGTCCGGGGCGGTGTACATAGACCAAGTTCACCAAGACAAGGAGGCACCGACAAGGACAATGAAGGAAGACAAGAAAGAGAGAGCAAAAAAGAGCATATTCCGTGCATATCCCAAAGACAAAGAAAAGCCCTCACAAATGCCAACGCCAATGCCCAACCATAAAAGTAGACATAAAAGGGCAATAAAAAGCAAGTCACAAGACGTTGTCCGTTTCCTACATGAAAGAACTTCGAGAAAAAGCTCGGGGGCTGCGGCCGAGGTCAAGACACGGAAGAACTTCGAAGAAGCTCGGGGGCTGCGGCTAAAGGCAATTCATGAGCCATTGTCCAAAAAACCTATACGGAAGAACTTCGGAAAAACCTAAGGGGCTGCAGCTAAAAATACCAAATAGGCTAAAAGCCATCGCTAGACTTCTTTTTTGACAAAAAACAACTCGGAGACGAAGGCTCGGGGGCTACAGGCATACACCCTCAACTTTTTCTTCTCCTCAAGACCCTCCAACTACTTATAAATAAGTAGCAAGAGGCTCGGGGGGCTACACTCAATGAGTGCACCTACGGTGCACAAAGCATAGGAGGGAGGAAATCTTCACTAGACCACTTCAAAGCATCACTCTAGAAGCAAGGCGCCCCCGAGTTCTACTTCCAAATGCTCGGGGGGCTTGTTGATACGAGATGTCACTCACCGAGTACTCTCAGGGGGCAAGGAGCAAGAAAACGGTCATGAGTAGATTCGGATCAACCTAGTTAGGCGAATAAAAAGTAACCTCTGAATAAGAATGAACACTTCCTATAAGTCCCTAGTTAAAAACCATAGCTAATAAAAAGGAGCGACACCCTTTAATAAGAGAACAATAATCACACATCAATCCAAAGCAAAAGGCCAAGGCCGACCGACTAGGATTTTTTAGAAACTATAGCTCGAACCGGGGATAAATTGTGTCTCTTATAAAACCGAGTTCTAGTTGTTCGCCAAGATCCAACCGCTACGGGAACCCCGTGGCGGTCTATCGGTGGTCAAACACCGACAGACTAGCAAGTGCCTTCTTTCTTGACTTCTTGTCATCTTCACTCTCATCATCACTATCACTTGAGGCATCACTATCCTATGTGACACAATAAGATTGCCCCTTCTTCTTCTTCTTGAACTCAAGCTTCTTCTCCTTCTTTTTCTTCTTGTTCTTCCTCTCTTTCTTATTCTTCTTCTTCTTCCTGTCATCCTCATCACTATCATCATCACTAGAGAGACGACAATCGGCAATGAAATGATCTTTGCTCTTGCACCAAAAGCATCTCTTGGTCTTGATTGCATCTCTTCTCTTCCTAGAACCATAGCCCTTCTTCTTCATGAACTTGCCAAATTTGCGCACAAGAAGAGCCATTGCTTCATCGTCCACTTCACTTGAGCTTGTGCTAGCTTCATCACTTGATTCTTGCTTCTTTTTGCCTCTTGATGAAGTAGCCTTGAATGCAACCACTTCCTTGTCTTTCTTCTTCTTTTTGTCCTTCTTCTCATCTTTTTGAGAGCCCTCTTCCCGTTCCACACGGTAGGTGTCATGTGTGACCACCTCACCTAGTACTTGGTTAGGGGTCTTAGTGTCCAATCCTTCTCTCACCAACATTGTGACCAAGAACTCAAATCTTGATGGTAGGCTTCTAAGGAACTTGTGAGAGAAATCCGCATTATCCACCTTCTCACCCAAACTCTTCAAGTCATTGACAATCACTTGGAGGCGGTGGTACATCTCCGACACACTCTTATCATCTTGCATCTTGAAATTTGAGAGCTTGTCTTTGAGGATGTAAAGCTTGGCACTCTTCACGGCTTGTGTGCCCTCATAGGTCTCCTCCAACCTAGTCCACACATCATGAGCCCTCTTCAAATTCTTGATTTGCTCAAACACCTTTGACTCTAATGCTTCATAGAATGTGTTGATTGCAATGTCATTGAATTGAAGCTTCTCTTCTTCTCTCGGAGTTAGGTCGGTTGGATCAATCATGGCAAAAATCCTTGTCCACAACCTCCCAAACCTTCCTATTCAATGATTTCAAGTAAGTACACATCTTCCGCTTCTAATGATCATAACCGGTACCGTCAAAGTGCGGTGGCTTCCCCACATGGTTGATATGGTTGACTTGAGCCATTTTAACACCGAAGGATGTTAAGCCTTAATTAATGGTGACCTCAGCTCTGATACCACTTGAAAGGTCCTAAATGGCTAGAGGGGGGTGAATAGCCTACAAAAAATTCTTGCAAAGCACTAAACAAACCGGTTAGTAAGACAAATGGCGGGGCAAGTGTTGCGCTAGCCTAGTGGGGGTTGCAAGCCAACCTAATCAATTCTAGCAATCCTAATACACTAGGCACACTAAGAATAGGGTCCTTAGCAAGCACTATGCTACACAACCAAATACACTACTTTGCACAAGTGTAAACGCAAGAGAGGAACCGAGATGTGCAAACCGTGCCTTCGGGATGATGACCAATCACCGTCTTATCAATTCAATTGAAAACCCGAAGAGATGATCCAATAGAGAAATCCAATTTGATCTCGAAGGATCAAGCCACACAAGAACACCGAGGGACACAAGATTTTTATCCCGAGGTTCACGTGCTTGTCGGCACGCTACTCCCCGTTGTGTCGACCACACGCTCGGTAGTTCGGTGGCTAATTGGCGTCACAAGCCAAGCCCTCACCGGGCGCCACAAGAACTCACACAAAGTGGGTAACTCAATGACACGAGATTCCACTAAGGATTCCTTTCGCGATCTCCCACGGGGTGGGATCAACACCCCTCATAATCACCTCCGGAGTGGCCAAGAACAATCTTCAACCTTGCTTAACTCTGGCTCGCTGCTCCAACCATCTAGGTGACAGCAATCACCAAGAGTAATAAGCTCAATCGCAAAGAAGAACGCTCACTAGTGCCACTAGATGCTCAAACACAAGGCAAATACACTAGAGGCTCTCCCAATCACTCTCTAGATCAATCAAGATGAATGCAAAGTGAGGGAGGAGGTTTGGTTAGCTCTAGGGGATGTCAAGAGAGTCAAAGTGCCAAGAGAGACTCCCCCAAGCCGGCCAAACAACTTTTATAGGCGCCACCAAAAACACCTAGCCGTTACACTCAAGAACAGGTTTCTCAAGACCAACCGGACGCCCGAAACGCATCGACTGGACACGTCTAGTCCAGCATCCGGTCAAACATAACTCACCACGTGTACTAGCCGTTTGAACTCATCTTTTCGCGCCCAATGTTCAGCTCTACTCGCGCCCTCTCCCAGATCGGCCGGACGCCTTCGGCCGAACCACCGGGCGCCTGCATACACGAGTCCTGGTCGCTACCCAGAGAGCTCTAGAAACGCATTTTCTTGACCGGGCAGCGTCCGCTCCACCTTGACCGGACGCGCCCCGGCGTCCGTCCCGCACCGCTACAACCCGGCGCACCGAAACCCTTACCACCGGACGATCCGGTCCTCCGGCGTCCGGCCGCCCCGAAAATCAGCGGACGCACACCAACCCGACCGGACGCGTCCGGTCCCCCAGACAGGTGTCCGGTCACCTCTAAAGTGACTGCACTTCGTCCGAAAACCTTTTCTCCGCCCATGAAGAGCTCGGCGGGTGGGTTCCACACCCAAACACCATCACCTCTTGCTCTCATGTGCCAACACAAAAGTTCTCTCCATTTGTGCACGTGTGTTAGCATTTTCAAATAGATTTTGCAAGAGTTAGCAAGCACACTAGGTCCCTAATGCATATGCAAAGTCATTGCTCACCTAGTGGCACTTAGACAACCGATATTGCACGACATCGCCCCTCTTAATAGTACGGTTATCAATCCTAAACACGGCCATCAACTTCTCTACTCGCCTATGGCCGGCAAAATGGAAATGCCCTAACATATACCTTTGCCTCTAGCATTCCATCTTGCTTCTCATCTTCCTTCATCTCCAAGTGTGGTACTTGATCACTTGTGGTCATCTCCATCATCTAGATCACCATTCCACCACTTGGCTTGGACCTTCCCTTTTTCCAATGCTACACACTTAGCAATAGGGTTAGTCCTAGGTTTCATCAATTAGCCAAAACCAAACTAGGGCTTTCACATGGCCAAGTGCGTACAATGCATCCAGTCCATAATCGACTCAGACAGGGTCCACTGTCCCTGCTCGGTCTTCTTTTCTTTTAATATATGGTTCTTTTCCATGATAGCACATATAGCCAACTGTGACCAGAGAAGTAACAACCTATATCTTGCGGATGACAGAGAATCACCCGACTTCTACCGGTCTAAGCATGGCTAAGCATTTATCTTGATTCCTAAACTTAAATAGGATTAAAGGTATATTTTGCTGGATAAGGAAAAGATAAATATGTAACAAGTGTTTCCAACCAACTCCTATAACTTAATGCAATAAATAACATAAAATACTTAATTGCATTTTATAAAAGATGGGAGACTTAGAATGCTCCAAGGCTTGTCTGGAAAATGACCTAAATTTAGTCAAGTTAGCTTGCACCGTCTTTGGGTTTGACTCCAACATTTTATCCTTCACGTAGTGGAGCTAACATGCCTAAATGAGATGTACAATGCATATGTATCAATACATGGAAGTGTAATAGATGATGCATCACTTACAATAAGCAAGACAAGCTAGCATAGTCACACTAGATGACATGAGCACATTAGAGAGCATGCTATTCACAACCATGCCAAACATATAGATAAAAAGCATATCAAACATGACACCAATATCACAAGGTATTAGGTGTATTAACTTAACCATCATCAAAGAATGAGTCACATTTAGCAATATACAAAGCAAACAACAAGAACTAGAAGCAACCAAATTCTGGACATACATGCAGCAGCTGAGTAAATAAATCATATCTAGAGTTCTACAACTCCAACTGACTTACAACAAGACAATCTGGAAAGCTTATAGAATTGTCTACAAATCATATTTAATCATCAAAGCATGATTCGCAAGTTTAGTAGGTCTAAATTACATAAGTACAGGATCAGATCCCCGACAAGACAGAGAGCAACTAAAACTGTACCCAAAAATTGCATAGTTGTAGTTTCCAAACCACAAGGCTAAATGCCACCAAATTTTAACAGCAGCTAGATATATGAATTATCTACAACTTTTGTATTCACAAGTTTTTCAAAAAAATATCATTTTGATCATGCAAAACTTAAAGTCTTACAAACTATCCGTAAAAGACTGATTTTTAAGAAATAAATATATTACTCATATTGAAACTTGTAATTTGAGTATAACCAAAATTACCAACAGTTAGAGAATATTAAATAAACACTAAAAAATATGATGACCACTCCTAGATAACTTATTTTCATATTTTTTCTATTTATTTTTATAACTTGATGGAATGAGCATATATGGACCACATATTAAAAGTATACAGTAAGTTTTAAGAAAATTACAGTAGCTCACATATATTACCACTAGTCTACTGTCCAAATTTCATAGCATTTGAATAGGTATAGCAATCTCTATGAAAAAGACAAACTCTCAATGCAATAAATCGTGTGAGAGCAAGTTAATTCTAAAACTCAATACTTTTAGTAAATACATGGCCGTGTTAAGCATCCACAGGTCACATCATGCAAAGGTAGTAGAAACATATTTTCTATTTTTATATTTTTATTTTAATTATAAATCAATTAAAACCATTTACTAGACATCAAACAAGATATCTAAATAACGCAATAATACTGCATCCAATCAACCTCAAATTTTTATCACAGTACACAAATAACAACAGTAGCCTACCACAAAACTTTCATATCAAATGGAGCACTACAACTTGAGATATGATTTTCTCCAACTCAACCCTAGATAGCAAAGATCAGATTTTACTGCACAAACTTTCTACTAAAACATGCAATATTATTACACCACTGGATAGATCTACTCACAGGAATTTCAAAAGGTCCTCATTTGCTATTTTATGAATTTTCTATGAATTACTATGAATTATCTAAGATTCAGCCAAAATATGAATAAAAGAAAAGATAAAGGAAAACAGATTTGCACTGATAATCCTGCAGTTTTTGGTTACTGTTTAGCACTATTCACATGAGTCACAAGCTCTGCAAATAACCCCCTGATCTTTTCCGAATTGTTGCCTGAGGCCCCCTCTCCTTTCTTCTCGTACAGGGAGCACAGGAGGCCATGGAGCTCGCCGATTTCGGCGGTGGGGTTGACCTCCGGGGGAGAGAGGTGCTGCGGCCTCCCCAAGGCTGCGTACACCTGCAAGGTTGCTAGGCTCGGCCCAAGGCGGGCCAGTCGGCCCGGCCGTGGGGCAATGTGACGGCGCCGGGCGGGGGACGGCCGTGGACGGCGAGGCACTCGGCCGACGGAGGGAGCAGGAAAAAGGCGCAACGCGTGCGGTACGGTGGGGCGGGTGAGGTGGTGGTGGCTGCTGTGTGCGCAAGGAGACGCGGAGGAGACGGAACGGTGGCGCCAGGAGCTTTGAAGCGTTTCCTCGAGCATGTGGCGGTGCTACAAAGAGCTGTATTGGTGGCCGATTTCGGGCCACCTCTGGCCGAATTGGACCATGGGCCCAAAATGAAGTTTGCTCACCTCGGCCTGTTCTACATTTCTCATTAAGGCCACTCTATCATTAGAGGTACGGAACAGTGGTTAATTAAGGCCCAATGCAGCAGTGTCGGCGTGTTGGTTAAGGTCACAAATGGAATTCAACACCTTGTCAAATGCAGCCGAATTGATCCCATCTTTTGATATGCTCTTCCTCAAATAATTACCTTCAACTTCTCTTTTTGGTCCAACTCAAGTTGCTACACAAAATTTGGAGAACGGAGAACCGATCGACATTGAATTCCAGACTTAGACTAAATTCCAAGTGCTGAAACTGCAGCAGATTCAATCTTCGACTTATATATATATATATATATATATATATATATATATATATATATATATATATATATATATATATATATATATATTATATATTAGGACAATATGACTGACCAGCTACGAGTCATAGCTTTTAATTTGTTTGGAGGTTTCTTTGACTGGCACTTGAGACAACTTACAAGATTCATAGAATTGTTCTAGCAATTGATAATAAAATGCTCTCACAGCAGGACCATTGAGGAGGATAAACATCTATATTTTGGTTGGAGCTTTGCTATGGCTGTTTGGTTCGCTTCACCCATTGCACTTAGAGCTGATGGATTACCATAGATAGGTCATGGGATCCACTCCCAGATTGCTGCTATTTTGTAGAACGAACACCTAAAGCTACTGGGTAGGTATGGTGCTTGTGGAAAGCTCGTAATGACAACAGATTCAATAATTCCAATTAGACCACTACAAGGATATTAATTGCATGAGGGTAAGAAAATTGATAGGACACACAATTTATCACTTGGAGATGACACTGGTTGAGGCTATTTCACATGTTACTTTAACTCTCACAACTGCAAGTACTACTCATTTTACTACCTCGTAGATTCAGGATATTCAAAAACATTCTGAGATGCCTTTGTTGATTCTAAAAATCCTAATGCAAGAAACCAAACAGAGATCAATCTTTATTTTGATCGAACCTCCTAGAAGTACTTCTATCTCATGCTTTCTTCTTTCAGGTAGCAATTCCATAGGTCTTGAAACCATTGAAGGCTGAAGCTTATATATTTTTTTTGTGCCAAACTAGTTGAATCTCTCAACTTGCAGGATGTGCATGATTTCGTTAACTGACAACAAGTGTTGGCCATTTGTAGACACCACGCACTCATCCAAAACATTAGTCGATACGTCCTATTATTATTGCTCAAATAAGCAAAAAAAACTACATAATAATCAAGTTCTTCAGAGAGAGAAATAAAATAGCTGATAGCCTTGAAAAAAGACAAGAAATGCAAGTCTTCTAAATTCATGTCTATTTTCTTGTCTGACATTTGCTCACCATCCAACCTATAATATCAAACATGTACTACAAAAACTTAGATGGGGAGGTCCTCGTATTTGTTAAATGTTTGTAATATGTTCACGAAGCAATGAAGATTTAACTTTTTTAAAAAAAAACGTCCGTCTGGTTCGGAGCACGTCGACCAAATACGAGGAGGGTAAAAGGGTCCATACCAATATCGACCCCAATCGACTGTCGTCCCGTGACGCCCTCCGCCGCCACTCCTCCCGTCTTCTCGCGGCAGCCCCACGGCGCAGCTCCTCCTCCCTCCACGCAGTGGCGCAGCGTTTCCCGCGGCGCCGCTCTTTCGTCCACGCGGGGCGCCCCGCGGCGCGGCTCCTCCCTCTCCGTCGCCATCGCGGTCGAGTCCCCCATCCGCAGCCACTCCTCCCGTCGCCGTCGAGTCCGCTCTGCAGCAGGTCAGTTACTTGCTCGTTCTACTTCTTTTACGCTGTTGCAAATATTCGTTTCCTTTTCATCATAGCGTGAAGGGAGAAAAATGGGCAGGACAGAAGGATTATACGGAGCGCATGTAGAATCAGTTGGATCTCTCTCTTTTTTTTTTTTTTTTTTTATAATAATGCTGAATGTACTAGGGTTAGATTTCTTTCCTGCACTGTATCAGCACACACAAGGTAGCAGATGATTATAATAAAAACTCAAGGTCGGAGATCCATGTGTGGCTAGAATAGATGCTGGTGGTTCTTGGTTTTCTGAAGCCCGTGGCTAGCACTTACCCTATTGTTGTTCGACAAAGGAAAAAAATTAAGTCATTTAGTGCAAACTGTTGATTTATGGAGGAAATCGTTAAGCACATAATCCTGTTGTTAGTATGTCTGAAACTGGAAATACTGTGAGTTCAGTTTAGTAGTATTTTTATTTGAATGTTAGCTAAGAATTTAAGCTTCAGAACAGCCTGACTTATGCAATTTAACTATTCCCGAAACAGTATAATGTGCCCAGCTTTTGGTTAACTTACACAATTCAACTATTCCCAAAACAACCCAATTCTTAGTACATCATTTTCTATTAGTTTATTTAACAAACTGACAATATTGATTTAGAGTTCTTAGTTTTCAACATGTTATAAAAATACTGTGTTCTGATACCCCGTGTTTCTGTGGCAAGTTCTTGCTTTTTCTAGTGGATCACAGTCACACAATGGTACGGGCCTTTTCTTGTTACGTTGAAGCAATACACCATTAAAAAGGAAGGCAGATATAATTTGTTACGAAATGTGGTTGTGAATGCAGAAGTTAAGGGAAGCTCTGGATATGTTTTTGTTTTCCAGGCCTTTTGCTTTGCTGCCCTGTTGAATACTTTTCCAAGATTATATAGCTACAGACTGTTGTTTTCAGTACACTGTTTTCAGGTCTAAATACATATTGGAGGTGCTAGCCTGTTTATATTTGGGGGACAATACTTATACTCTGTGTTTTAAGAATTGTTCCTCTGTATATAGGTACAGACTGGACTGTTGTTTTCAGTACACTGTTTTCAGCTCCAAATACATATTGGAGGTGCTAGCCTGTTTATATTTGGGGGACAATACTTATACACTGTGTTTTAAGAATTGTGCCTCTGTATATAGGTACAGACTTTATTATTGTTTTACTCTTTTTATTTGCAGCTATAGCAATTTTTATTCTTTGCAGAAGTTGAGCCTATGAAGGTTGTCAAGAAACACTAAGCATTTAGCATGGTTTTTTTTTAAGAAATATTGCAGTTCATCTTTTCTCACTTTCATGTGCACTTATGGTCATCCGTGGATCTGAATATGCTAACTCTTTGCAGGAGAAAGTCGAAATAAGGGTATGTCCAATTGATTGGACCAGTTGCAAGACATTGAGTAGATACAGATCCAGTAGCTTGGTCTTCTAGAAGGTAATGCTTCTGTCATGTGATTTTTTTTTTTTTTCGCGCACAGTTTCACTGATTTGTAGTTTGTTGGTTCTTTTTTCTTTCTACTGATTCTCTACTCTGTTTGGGTATACATTCAGACAGAGGATTTGTGCTATTTAGTTGACAAATAGCAATATAGTTTTAAAAGCTATTCAAACTGGTGCACTAACTTGCCTCTGGGCAATATTATTCCTATGGAGTAGATAGGGTGTTGCCTCTGTATAAACAAAGATAAATTACTCTAACTTTCCATTCCTGATAGGCTATTATACTGTCCTTTTTTTTGTATCTGTTAACTGTTATGCCATTTTCCCGGTTGCATATGCTTTGCACGATTGATGCATCACCATCAAATTAAACATTCCACATTTGAAACTGACAGGTCCTACAAGTGATATTGTGTGTTGGGCACCGTGACCATTGAGGTTCAGTGGTGTGGCACAGTAGCATTTGGGTTACATCTGAAAAGTTCATCAGAGAGGCATCTTCAGCTCCTTCCCAGTCCTTTCTGATTTCCAGTCTCTTCTCCATTTCATAGCTGAGCTGAGCACAAAACCCCGCTAGAGTGGTAGAGAGCAGAGCCGTCGCGTCACGTGCTGTCTTGTGCTCCGCACATCTGCTGCTGCCTGCCAAGCGCTGCATTGATTTCACTTGCACTGATGTCACTCGAACTCGAGGGGGGGGCGCTAGGTGCAAGTCTTACTACTACAAAGGGAGCCAGCCAGACAGGGAAGCAGAGCCCATTTTCTTTCAGGCCTGCTTGGAACTTCCATATTTTCGTAGATGCGCAAGCGTAGCAGAGCCACGTCGTCATCCACCGCAGCCAGCAGCAGCAAGCTAGCATGTTCTGCCTCTGCCATCATCACATCTGCTTCTAGAGGCTACCACATTCTCAAGATCGATGGTTATTCCTGCACCAAGGCGACGCCAACTGGAGAATCCATCAAGTCCCACCCTTTCACAATTGGCGACCACAGCTGGTACATCGGCTACTATCCCAATGGCGATGGCTCGGAGTCCACTGCTTACATATCACTCTATCTTTTCCTGAACGAGACAGTCACCAAACCACTGAAAGTGCAATATGATTTCTGTTTCATCGACAATGTGGAGGACGATGCTCCTCTATCGTCGTTGGCTTCAGAAGAAATAGTCACCTTCGAGACCTGCACTGAATGCTCGGGCTTCCCAAAGTTCATCAAGAGGGAAGATCTGGAGAGATCCAGGTACCTCAAGGATGACTCTTTTGTGGTCCGCTGTGACATCTCCGTCTTCAACAAGGTCCGTGTGGAGGAGCTGCCCAAGGCCCCGACCACAACCTTCGTCTCCTTGCCGCCGCCATCAGACCTGCATCGACACCTCGGAGACCTCCTCCAGACAGAGAAGGGTGCTGATGTGGTGTTCCAGGTCAGCGGCGAGACGTTCAAGGCACACAGGTGCGTGCTCGCGGCCAGGTCACCGGTGTTCAGCGTGGAGCTCTTCGGCCAGATGAAGGAGAGCGATGCAGCTGCAGGCGGCGTCGTCCACATAGACGATGTGGAGCCACAGGTCTTCAAGGCTTCTTCTTCATTTACACCGATTCGTTGCCAGAGATGAGTACCGAAGAGGAGGCTGCCATGTCCCAGCATCTGCTTGTTGCGGCAGACAGGTATGACATGGAGAGGCTCAAGCTGATTTGCGAGCACAAACTCTGCAGTTGCATAGAGGCGAGCACTTTGGCAACTATCTTGGCATTAGCAGAGCAGCACCAGTGCCACGGGCTCAAGAAGGCATGCTTCAGCTTTCTCAGCTCTCCGGCAAATCTGGCTGCTGTCCTTGCAAGCGATGGCTTTGAGCATCTGAACACAAGCTGCCCTTCTGTTATCAAGGAGTTGATTGCCAAGCTTGGTACGTAAATCCATTGATATGGTAGGTCCTTAGTTCAGAAATCGTCCTAAGTAGTAGTCACTGTATTCCGGATTTCTGGTATCAGTTTTAGTTTAGATTTGCATCCCTGTTCACTGCAGCAAAGCAGCTGCTGCCGTGGCTGCAATGCAATCCTCCTCAGCGGGTACTGTAGCATCTGCTGCTGGAGCGGTTGTTTTTTGCAGTCTACTATTTTGTGTCCTAACCTAATGTATCTGCAAATACAGTTTCGTTTTTATTTCCTCTCTGCAGTCATGTTGTGCAGATACAATTTCGTTTTTATTTCCTCTGCAGTCAGGTCGTGCTGTTGCATCTGTATATAGTTGGTCTACCAACTGATGTTGAACAACGTTGTTATTACCGCACAAGACCTCTATTTCATAATCACAAGGAAATCCTAAAAATACAGATCGAAAAGATACATCTGCTTCAATGTTTTTTATGTTACTTCATTGCACACTCAAATTTGCAACTAAGAGTTAAATTGTACATAAAAGACTTAGCTAAATCTTTCTCAAACAGTTACAGCTAGAGATAGCAGAAGCTATAGCTGGAGATTTAAAACCTTTCTTTGTCACGAGGTAGTATGCTTTATCTGAACACATTTCGGTGGCTCCTCCATGCTCTCGGGCCTCTTTGCTGCTGGTACTAGTTTACAAGAAAACTTTTCTTCTACTGCCCATTCGCTAGCCAGCCTGCTTTTATCTGTCTGAAAAACAATGACAAGGATCTATTTTTCCCAGTTAGCCCAATGCTTTAGTATGTATTTGGTTTAGAGATACAGTTGGATGTGATTGTATCGTCCTTAGTTTTGAGGGATGGAATCGTTCTGTTCTTTGATTGAGAGGATAGCGATTGCTTATGTTCTTTGTTTTAAGTAATCCCTCCATCCTGAAAGAATCAATTTTTAGAATTGTTTTAAGTCAAACTTTTTATATTTTGACTGAATTTCTAGAAAAAAATTAAGATTTATGATATCATATGAGTATCACTAAATTTACCATTGAATATATTTTCATAATATACTCATTCTATGCTATAGATATTGTTACTTTTTTCTATAATATTAGTAATGTGGACATTTTTTTTTGATTCGCATAGATTCTAGAAATTGATTTTTTTCAAGGACAGAGGGACTATATACTTACTCTTATTTTAGTACGTTCTTTGTGATAGTGCCAAGTAGGGATGAAAACGGTACGGATATTTTCCGATCGTATTCGAGACCGAATTCGTTGGGTTTTTATCCGTTCGTATTCGAGTCCGGACATTCAACATCCGAACCGTATCCGAATCCGAATACTCAAATTGCATATTTATGATGTCGATATCCAATCGTATCCTATCCGGCATAATTGATACTATCCGTATTCGAATCCGAATCCGGACAAAAATATAAAAACAAATATGGTATAAGTAATATCCGTCCGTATCCGATCCGTTTTCATCCATAGTGCCAAGGTAGTATGTAATTAGTCTTGTTTTAGTACGTTCTTTGTGATAGTGCCAAGCCATATTTGTACTTTAGGAACTAAACTCTAGGGACTACACTTTAATCCTACTTTGTTTCATTCTAGAGACTAAAACTACATTAAAGAGGCTTGGGCTGTCACAACTTAGACTTTTAGTCTCATTTAGTCTAACGTAGGGACTAAAGGACATAAAAAAATAAAGCACTTTAGAGACTAAATAAGATTTTTCTAAAGTTTAGCAATGGTGAACCAAACAGACCTAGTATTACCTGCAAGGATGTATATGTTGCCAGTGTGACCCTACCTAGGATCGCGTGCACGAAAGTGAGAGATGGGCCATGGGGTTTATGCTAGAAAGAAAGAAACAACAAGAGGAAAGACAAGAAAGGATGGAGTTTGGATCACGATAGTTTTTTAAAGGCTTTACATTTCAACCCTAGCTAGTTTTAAACATTTCAAATTTAGTCTAAATTTAGGTGTGTTTTGAAATTTTCTCTTATCAATCAAAAATAGACATACAATATTCAACTGTAACCTTTTATTTAAAATTGTAAATTTTCTCTTGATATTTTGATAACTTTGGAACTTTAGGAGAACTTCTGAAGCATTTGTCAAATTTGGCAGCTATTTACATAACCTATATTTCCATATTAGTTTGTGTTCCTAATAAATAAATTTTGTAATTGAAGTTCTAATTAATTTACCAAAGCACATTTCCTAACAATCTTAGATTTTAATTCTATAGAAACATATATATCATTCTTTAAATTTAGTTAATTCTAAAACCCTTAAAATAAATAAAAGGAATGCTTTGATTTTTAATTCTAAAACCCTTAAAATAAATAAAAAGAAATGCTTTGATTTTTTCCATTACTTAATATCTGTATAAGATCAAAATTTCAGGAAAACGTTAATACCATTTTTGTTGCATTTGGGAGCTTCATCGTCTTATATACATTGTTGTGACGTGATACCTTGTCGATGAAAATAAATTCGAGCCAGTTAGCATTTCAGATCATAGAATAATCATAGAATAATATAATGAACATATCATTTCAGACAAAACTAAAATACTAATAATTGAATCCAGAATTGTGAAAAGGAGCTCTAGCCTAATGGTCGAGCATCTGAGTAGCATCCGATAGGCGTGGGTTCGATTCCTCGTGGGAGCAAATTTAAAAAGTCTACATTAATAAAAAAAATAAAAAATAGGCTGGGGTTTTCCTGTTGACTTCGTAAAAAAATAATTGAATCTAAAATATCCAGCGCCTGATGGTGCCGTTGACGCTGCTATCAAATGGATCAAGACTTGATGGTGTCGTTGACGCTGCTATCAAACCAAAATTTTATTTGCTTTTCAACGACCATGACAATGAATTTGCACTCGCCGGGGTGGGCAGGGGTGGATCTAGGGGGTCTCCCCCGAGCTTGATTCTCCCTTTAAATTACTATTACTTAGTCCTAAAATCAGTGCTAATCTTTAATTTTAGCTCTAATAATTTACCATTGTTTAGCTCCCTTACCCCTAGGGGTTGGTCTTGGAGTGCTCATCCTGGATCCGCCCCTAGAGGTGGGTCACCTCAAAAACGCCACTAGGGTCAAGCACGTAGAACTCTACACCGAGTGGTAGAATACCCCGTGGTAAGTTGTCTATGCTGTCGGGCTACATGTCCCGGCACCTTGGCCTTGATGGTTGCTGTGGAGCTTGCTGCTGGCGGTGCCATTACATTAAAATTCTAAACTTTTTGCTTCTTTTTACTTGATATTTATTAAGTTTGATAAATTTACAAAAACTTTTAAGGAATTTTGTTAAATTCTGCAGCTATTTAGCCAACCTACATTTCATTACCTATTTGTTTTCCAAAATTTTTTTTTGCAATTAAGGTTCTAATTAAATTAACCAAAGCATATTTCCTAACCATCTTACACTATTGAATTCATAAAAAATATATATAATATTTTAAATTAACTTCTGCTTTCAAAACACTTGTATTAAATTGCATAAATGTTGGATCTTTTTATTAGTAATATTTATATGAGTTGGAAATTTTGGGAAAACATTGATAGGTTTTTGTTGTATTTTGTAGCTTCATCTTATACACATTGTGACCTAATACCTATTTTGTTAAAATACATCCGAGCTAGTTAGGAAATCAGATCATAGAACAGTGAACACATCATTTAAGACCAAATGAATATATTATTTACTCAAAAATATCCTGGCATACGCAATATGTAAATTACAAAATTTGATAAACTATTATATAATTATTAAGCATTCGGCACAAATCAAAAGGTTGTAGGTTCATGTCTTTAAAAGATCGATGCCTCAGCTGCATCGTGTGCTTTGAGCAAAGGCGCCTTATCCCATAGCTCTTTCTTCTTCAATGCTGGCACATCTTTCTAGCTATGGATTTCTAGGTTCAACCTGTCTCTAACTAGGGCCCTGATTGCATTACGGAATCGCCCTATGAATTCCTTTGGCTCAAGGATCTCCCCTTCTGGCCCTACCGCCGTTATCACAAAGCATGTTCTCTGGATTTAAGTTTGCCTTTCTATCCCCTCATTTCCTCTTTGGTTGGATAGTCAAGGCCATGTTTGTGTCTTGAGGTTGTGGAACAGAGGCATCAATGTTAGTCTTTATGACAGTTGCCTCTGCTCTCCTTCCTCCTGCTCTCTCTTGTCCCGCAAGACATGCAGGAGGTCAACATCTTCATTTTGAAGTTTTAGTAGGGACTGCCTATGTACATGATAGGTTAAGTGTTAGCAGAGGTAACATAGCAAAAGCATTAGCAAAATTTACAAGCTAATAAGGCTAAAATTGAGATAGAATGGTTAAAAGTAGCAAAATAGACACAAACTAACCTTTCTAGGCAACCTCCTTCGAAGAATGAAGATCAAACCCTCCCCATTGTATTTTATCAAATCTTGACCTCTAAAATCGCCTCCATTTGAAGGTGTCTATGGGCTACTTCTGGTCAGGAAGGAAGAAGGGGTATAAATAGCAGAATCACGGTATAAATAGCAGAATCACCACAAACTGCCTGTGTAAATTCATTATCATTGGCGGTTCCTTAAGTGAAGTGCCAATGTTTACACCATTTACATAGGAATGTAGATGAAAACCTCTCACTTGTATATTTCTCAATTAGTACACTTCGAGGCTAAGTTTCCTAAAAGTAGGAAAAATCATATAAAGTACAATTTTGCATAGTTATGAAACCCTATTATTAAGTAACCTCATTCAAAAGAATCCAAAATAATTAATTAAACTGTACTCCTACTCATAAACTAACAAAAACATAATAATTAATTAAAAACCTACTATTAATTCAACCCTACACCCTACCCATTAATTAAACTCCACTTATTAATTACACCATACTCATATTTTGCTACCAAAAACAAAACATCTTAATTAATGAAACCATCAAAATTAAATAATAGGATACTAAATAATTATACCATACTAATTAATTAAATCTACTAATAAATTAGACCCTACAACTCATTTAAACAAAACTACTTAATTAAACCTTACTAATTAAGTCCTCAATTTCATAAACTAAAACCATTATCATCTCTCTAAATAAACAAGCTAGTCATGAAACATTTACATATATAATGGATAAACTAAATTGAGTGGCAATCATTTGGAAAGAGATAGGAGAGACACCATCTAAGCATATTAAGTAGCATCATTTATCATTTAAAGAGATAAATAACAAACCCTAACCATGGCTCTCTCTAGCACATATGATGAAACCCTAGATCCAAAAAGTGGCTAAAATTAAGATATAATAGTTAAAAAATTGGCAAAAGAGACAGAAACTAACCTTTGTAGGCAACCTACTTTGAAGAAATAAAGATCAAAACCTTGTATCTTATCAAATCTGGACATCCAAAATCACCTCCACTGGAAGGTGGCTGCGGACTACAGTTCTAGTCGGGGGGAAAAAGTGGTATATATAGCAGAATCACCACGGTCGGTTCAACTAAGAAACCATCTGTGTAAATTTATTATCACTGGTGGTTTTCTTAAGTGAACTATGAGTGTAAATTACACTATTTGCACATGTGGTTCACTTAATAAACCGCCAATATAAATGCACATTTACACTCTCGGTTTCTTACGTTAACCGCCCATATAAATGGCGCAATTTACATTGGCGGTTCATTTAAATGAGCCGCCAATGTAGATCCTTTTTTGCAGACGGTCCTTTAGCTAGGACCTGCGTGTTGATTTCCAGTAGCGTGCGGTAACTCAATCCGCCTATATATACGAATGCCCACCGTTAAGAGAACTGATCAAATATTAGTATATGTATACTTTTCTCAAGGAAAACAAATAACATTTATATTAGTATATGTATACTTTTCTGAAGGAGGCACATCCGTATTTATCTTGGATAATTATTAGATTTTAGTTTACAGCTTAATTAGTTGGACCATCAGCTAAGGTGGATTCTAATAAAATAAATGTTACTGTTGAATATTTTTATTTTTTAAAAAAGTTTCAAGAATCGAAAGATCTACTATATTGATATTTATGGGAAATATGAAGACATAGTTGGAAGCACGTATGAAAATTTAAAAAAAAAATGTCATGAATGCCTATGTCTATACCGTGTAATTCATAAATAAAAATAGAGGACAAAGAAACGACGTTTGTGGCAACACGTACGGCCTAAAAAAAAGGAAAATAACCTTCCGGTGGACAGGAAATTGGAAAAGGAACCGAAAAACAGGAACAGAAACGAACTCGGACGTCCTGGGAAATACGCTCGAACTCGACGGAAAAGAAATATATATTCATGGAGCTTAGGAGCGGCTACCGTGGTTGGCTCGGCTTAGTTTGTGATCACGACGTACGTACGAGACGACCTAGCCAGCTCCCGCAACACAACTGCTGAAGGCGTCCGCTGTGTGTAGACGATGCAGATCTTCGTGAAGGGTCTTGATGGCAGAACAGTCGTCATCAATGTGGAGTCCTCTGACACAGTTGACAGCCTCAAGGCAAAGATTGAGGCGTTGCTGGGCGTTCCTGCTCCGCAGCAGCGTATTCTTTTCTCCGCGGGGCAGCTCGGGGATGGCCACAAGCTTTCCGATTACAACGTAAGGGAACATTCGACATTGCACCTTACCATGCGTCTTCTTTCTTGTCGTCGGTGTCCATCCTGTACCCGCGACAGCAGCATCTATATCTACGTGCAGACTCGCACAAGCAAGACCATGGCGCTCCAGGTTTTGCCATCAGACACGATCACTCATGTCAGGAAAAGGATCAGTGGACACCAGAGCCTCTTCTCGGCCGGCAACAAGCTTGAGGATGATCGAACATTTGGATACTATCATGAAATCATCCAAAATGACTCTACCCTGCACCTCGACTTCGGCATGCAGATTTTTGTCAAGATGCTCAATGGCAAGAAGACCGTCACCCTTGAGGTAGAGCCATCTGATACAGTCGGTGATGTCAAGGCAAAGATACAGGACCAGCAGAGGATCATCTTTGACGGCAACCGGCTTAATAACAAGTGCAAGCTTGGCTTTTACAAGATTCAGAACCTTTCAACCTTGCACCTTGATCTCAAGAAGCGCATGCGTGGCGGCGGCATGCAGATTGCCGTGAAGACAAAGACAGTCCTAAGAAGCAAGGTCGTCAGGTTCAAGGTGCAGTTTACCGACAAGATTGGCGATTTGAAGGCAAAGATTCAGGACCAACAGAGGCTCCTCTTTAACGGACTGGAGCTTGTGGATGGAGATGGACAGACGCTCGCCAATTACAACGTCAAGAGTAAATCCACCCTGCGCCTTGACTGTCCCATGCACATCTTTGTTAAGACATCCACTGGGCGGACGATCACTCTAGAGGTGCAGCCGTCTAACACTATCGATGATGTCAAGAAAACGATCGGTGGTCACCAGAATCATCTCACCTTTGATGGTGACGAGCTTGATGATGGGAAGACACTTGCTGAGTGCAATGTCCATATGGGGTCTACCCTGCACCTTGATGCTTAGCTACAAAAATGTGTTGCCTTTTGATGCTCTACTACTTAATATATATATTTTCCTCTTTTACTTATTACCAAGACGGTGGATTAGCATAAATTAATTGTGTCATAATATTATAAATTCAACAAGTTCCAAGAGACTCAATTATGAATCAACCACTTGACGAAAAGATAATAAAAGAATTTACCTGTCTCTGAATGCTTGTAAGCTAACATTCAAATACATACTGGGATAATTTTGTTTTATCTTTGGTTATCTACGGGGACAATAGTATTGTTGAGAAAATTAAAGGATCTGCTAGTACCCACAGGGCCGGTTGTGAGCCTCATATTCTCTCAATTTCATTTCGAATTTCAAACAACTTTTTGTACTAGCAAAGAATTGTGGATGAGAAAAGAAATGTGGTCCATCCATGCCGTGATATAGGACTCATGCACTTGGTAGAGCCACGTTTCTATCAACTCCTATTGAGCCACGTCAGGTGGTCCCTATTGAGCCGGGTCAGGTGGTCCTATTGGATGGTCCTATTATGGCTCAATAGCACCGGCGGAGCCCAGGCCCGGCCACCCCGGGCAGGTGGCCGGGCTCCCTTGCTGGCCTGCTGCTGATACCTACTGTCCAAATACTACTACACGGCAATACTTTAGTAATCACTAAATATAGTACTAGTATACGTAGTCTGGTAGAGAAAGGGGAGAGAGCTCGAGGAAAGCCTAGGACACATGCGGCAGCAGAGGATGGCTGAGGCGACACCACATGTAACATCCTAACGTTCAGCAGGTTTCCCATATGTAGGAGTTCTTATTTTACCACAAATATTGCAATTTGCAAATACAGAGCAGAGGAGGTTTGACGGACACGTAAATTTCAAATTCTATAATATGTAGGGGTTAAATTAAATGGATGATCTACTACTATGGTTTACTTGAATTTGTCTATAATTCTCTGAGCCATTGTAAACTTGTGTTCTACAAGATTATTTTAATATAAAATTTAACATTATTATGTAATTATGTGTGCTATTTTTTTGATCTTATCAATATTAATATGATGTTATTGTCACGCCCAGGCTCCATAAAAGTTCTGGCTCCGCCACTTGCTCAATAGGAGCACCTAACGCAGCTCAATAGGAGTTGATAGAGCCGCAACCGTCTGGATGAGAAAAGAGGTGTGGTCCATCCACACCTTGTTAGGTAGAGTGCTCAGGTAACCCACTAGGCATGCGGCCTAATAGGTATAGAGATGCCGCACCGTCTACATGTTCAAAAGACAAGACACACAATTGTCGTGATAGAACATGATAAGAGACTTCGACAACTATAACAGTGAAAGAATATGGGGCCCACTCGTAATCCCCTCTAGGCGAGGGCGCCGGCTTGCCAGCCAAGAAAGCCTCAAGAAGGTTCACTTAGAGGAGCCCACACTATAGTAGATAGTCTTGATGTTCTAGAGCCGAAACAATGGCGGTGGCGTTAGGAGGCGGTTGCGGCTCTATCAACTCCACCCTACCTAACAAGGTGTGGTCCATCCATGTGGTGATATAGACTCATGCACTTGGTGCATATAACATAGATTAAAATCCAAACCATCTTGTACACACCAGCCCTCCTCGATATGTAAGGGTAGTAGGGACGACTCCAATAGAAGGAGGACAATTTCCAAAGAGAACTAGAGAACCTTAGCTAGAGAAGACTGCTTCTTACTCGCTAAGGAAAAACACCGATGGACACTTGGATATAGCACCGACAGATCTTTTACTAAACTTTCTCAAGTTCCACCCTTGTAGTACCTAACTTGGCATTCCTCAACACAAAGAGCACTATATTGCTGGATCTTCAACTTGGCTAATGTATATAATTATGGGTTTGTCTCCATGGCAAGTAGTTGAAAATTTGCCTATCTATTAGCGATCTTCAACGTGCAGCTCCGCCAGATCTCTCCTCACGCCCCAACCTGCCTGCCTTGCCGACGGCCACGCCCTCCGGCTCATATACGTCCCCATTCTTGGGGCCGTCGCCCTACGCGACGATCAAGCTATGCAGCTGTGGCCATGGGTGCGGAGTCTAGGCAAAACCCTAGCTCGCCATGGCGCTGTTATGAACGACGTATAGAAATATGAAGTAAACACAAATCAATCACAGCGGAGACACGCGATTTACGTGGAAAACCCCTCCAATGCGAAGGGGAAAAACCACGGGCACCAGCCAGCAACAATCTCACTATCTCAAGAGTTTGGGGTTACACGCCAATGGCGGCTTACAAGAGAATCTCACAAAAGAACTATTCTCCACGAAACCCTAGCAAGGGTATTTATCTCACGCAAATAGATCCGATTGTTGGCTTAAGATGGACGAAACTTCGGGCTGACCGGAATTTCCGGTCCCCGACCGAATTTCTAGTCGGGCAGGTGATGCGAGCCGTCGCGTGCTAGAGATCACTTTCGGTCTTTGTCCCAACCTCCGGCTTACCGAATTTCCGGTCCCCGACCCAGGAAATTCGGTCGAGGAATTTGGAACAATTCAACAAACTCCACCTTGAGACAAATTCATCTTGTATCATAAATCAACCCATCATCCTCGATCAACAAAGATAGAAAACCACCGGTGCCAACAATAGTCTCTTGAACTATTCTATTAAACCAACTAAGCTCGAGCATAACTCAAACTTAGCAACAGGGAATAGGCTTTGTCATCATATCGGCAGGATTATCATGAGTACTAATCTTGCATACCTTCAAATTTACCTTCTTCAATCACATCACGCACAAAATGATACTTAATATCTATGTGCTTAGTTCTCTCATGGAACATCTGATCTTTAGTGAGGTAAATTGCACTTTGACTGTCACAGTGCAAGCTTATGCAAGATTCAACTCCACTGAGCTCAGCGTACAAACCTTTCAACCATATCAATTCTTTGCACGCTTCACAAATAGCCATATATTACGCTTCAAGAGTAGACAATGCAACAACAGTCGTAAAGTAGCCCTCCAACTCACAAAGACAACCGCCAACAAAGAAACACATAACCAGTAAGTGATCTTCGCCTGTCGGATCAGCAAAGCATAATCAGAATCCACATAACCAATAAGACCCTTATCAGTTCTTCCAAACTTCAAACAGAATCTGCTGTGCCTCTGAGGTACCTGAAAATCCACTGAACTGCCCTCCAATGTTCTTTGCGAGGATTAGACATATATCTATTAACAAGACTCATAGCATATGATAAATCTGGACGAGAGCAAACCATGGCATACATCAAAGACCCAACAAAGACTAGAATAAGGAACCCTTGACATGTACTCAATCTCTGCATCTGTACTAGGACACTGAGCAGCTGACAACTTAAAGTGAGGTGCAATAGGGGTACTAACAGCCTTAGCATTTTGCATGTTGAAACGCTGAAGAACTTTCTTGATATAATTTTGTTGACTAAGAAATAGCAAACCAGATTTTCTGTCTCTACTAATTTCCATACCAAGAATTTTCTTAGCACTACCAAGATCTTTCATATCAAACTCACTACTCAACAACTTCTTTAACTTAGTGATTTCAATCTTACTCTTGGCAAAGAATCAGCATATCATCAACATATAACAGCAAATATATAGGTGATCCATTAACATGCTTGATGTAAACACAGCTATCAAATTTAGATCTCTTAAAACTGTGTGACAACATAAATGAATCAAACCTCTTGTTCCACTGACGAGGGGACTGTTTCAAACCATACAAGGAGCGCTTCAACTTGCACACATATTTTTCCTTGCCAGGCACTATGAACCCTTCCGGTTGGTCCATGTAAATGTCCTCCTCTAGCTCTCCATGCAAAAATGCAGTCTTCACATCTAACTGCTCAAGCTCAAGGTCATGTGAAGCAACAATACTAAGAAAAGTACGAATTGAACTGTGTTTTACCACTGGAGAGAACACATCATTATAGTCAACACCGAATTTGATCAGAACCTTTTGCAACTAACCTTGCCTTATACTTTGGAGGCTCGCTTGGAGATAAACCCTCCTTTCTCTTGAAGATCCACTTGCAGTTGATGGTCTTCTTTTTCTTAGGCAAAGGTACAACCTCCCATGTACTGTTCTTCTCAAGAGACTGCATCTCCTCGTGCATAGCAGAAATCCAATTCTCACTATCAGCACAACGAACAGCTTCTTTATAGGTTGCTGGCTCATGAACATTCTCCACCTGTTCAGCACAACTCAAAGCATAGTAAGACAAATTACATTCTTCAATGAGACGTTTAGGAGGTGCTACTGTCCTTTTTGACTTGCGTTGAGCAATAGGTAATTCCTCCTCTAGCTGCAAAATAGGAGGAGTTTGCTGAACATTATCATGAGTATCAACATCAAGCAACATCATTATTACAGTCATCCACGCTCATCAACGGGCTCCACCTCGCACACCTGTATCATCATCAACATGCTCCACCTGCATGCGCATACGCTGCAGCTCTTTTTTTCTCAAAACATATTCTAAGGGCAAACTGTTAGTAAACATCACAGATTCATTGAATACAACACTCCTCCTCGCTCATAAAAGTCTTTCCCCTGTTTCGAGATTCCATAATTTATAGCCTTTGACTCCCGAACTATAACCAAGGAAAAGACACTTAACAGCTCTAGGCTCTAATTTTTCATTGTCAACATGAGCATAAGCAAAGTGCATCCAAAAACTTTTAACTGTGAATAATCGCCAGCGTGCAGACCATACCTCCATGGGAGTTTTCTTATTTAGTGGAATAGAAGGTGACCTGTTTATCAAGTAACAGGCAGTATTAGCAGCTTCAGCCCAAAACCGCTTGCTCATCTTTGCATTTGACAGCATGCAACGGGCCTTGGATATGATGGTCCTGTTCATACGTTCGGCCACACCATTCTGTTGTGGAGTATGGGGTATGGTGTGATGCCTAACAATGCCTTCCTGTCTGCAATAATCATTAAAGGCATGCGAACAAAATTCTCCACCATTATCAGTACGAAGCAATTTTACCTTCCTTTCAGTTTGCCTTTCTATCATTACTTTCCAGTTCTTAAAAGCAGCAAAAGTATCGTCTTTATGTTTTAGAAAATAAGGCCAAACCCTTCTAGAGTAATCATCAATAATTATAAGCCTATAACGTGCACCACCAAGAGAGGGCTTCTTAGAAGGACCCCATAAATCAGCATGAACATAATCAAGAGTACCTTTGGTGGTGTGAACAGAAGTGTTGAACTGTACCCTCTTATGCTTGCCAAATATGCAGTGCTCACAAAACTTGATCTTACTCGAAGTGCAGCCATTCAGCAGATTTCTCTTCATCAATTCTGCCATACCATGGTGACTCATATGTCCCAAACGCATGTGCCAAAGGTTAGTTTTACTAGGTTCATCATTAGTAACAGCAGTCGCAGCTGAATCAGAACCAGGTAAAGTACACCCTCTAAGGACATATAACTTTGCAGGATTAAGATCACCTTTCAAACAGACAAGAGAACCTTTTGATACCTTTAGAATGCCATCTGAACCGGAATATTTGTAACCTTCTGCATCAAGTGTGCTCAATGAGATAAGATTTCTGGACATCCCTGGTATATACCTGACGTTTTTCAGCGTGCGTGTCATGCCATCATCAGTCTTGATCTGAACTGATCCAATCCCCACGATGTCACATGGGTTATCATCTCCCATCCGCACAACATCCCCTTTCTGCACAGGCTTATAAGAGCTAAACCAATTTCTGTTAGTGCAAATATGAAATGAACATGCGGAATCAAGAATCCATTCATCATGACCAGCAACACAACCAGCAAATACTACCAGACAATCTCCAGAATCATCATCAGAAGCAGCAGCAGCAACAGAGACCTTACCAGCCGTCTTGTTTTTCCTCTTCTCCTTATTCTGTACTTTTCTGCAATCCTCAACATTATGATTTGTCAACTTGCAATAAACACAGAACTTTTTATTACCATGCGTCTTGGACTTTGAACGGCCTCTCCTTTCGTAGTTCTTTCTACCATCATTGCCATCATTGGAGAATCTGTTTTCAGTTCTGCCTCTCACATGCAAAGCTTCGCCCTTGGAGGACGACGTTCCGTCATTCTGCACCATGCCTCTCATCTTCTCCCTTGATTGGAGAGCCTCATAAACTTCCTTTAGGGTTAGATCATCACGGCTCAAAAGTATGGTGTCACGAAAAATTTGCATACAATTTGGCAAAGAGCATAGCGAAGAAAAGACCTAAGTCCTCATCATTATACTTCACCTCCATCGACACTAGGTCGGTAACGATCTTCTTGAATTCAGCGATGTGGGTCATCACCGAATCCTCCTCCTTCATCTTCAGAGTGAACAACTTCATCTTCATCTGCATCTTACTGGTTAGATCCTTGGACATACGGATCGATTCCGCCAAAGCCATAGTTCGGCAAAGGTTTTCTCTTTCAAACACTCCTGCAAAATATCATTATGAAGATGCAAGTGAATTAGGGCGAGCGCCTTCCGATCCTTGCGGAACTCATCCGAGTCCACTCGGCCTTCCTCTTGCCGAAGTTATCCAGCGCCTCATCATAGTCATGAGTCTGCGCTAGAATCCCCCGCATCTTGACTTGCCATAGTGAGAACCGCGTGTCGTAGTTCAGCAGCGGTAGATCAAACTTCATCGACGTCGTCATGAACCCTAACAACAACCAAAGCTCTGGTACCACTTGTTATGAACGACGTATAGAAATATGAAGTAAACACAAATCAATCACAGCGGAGACACACGATTTACGTGGAAAACCCCTCCAATGCGAAGGGGAAAAACCACGGGCACCAGCCAGCAACAATCTCACTATCTCAAGAGTTTGGGGTTACACGCCAATGGCGGCTTACAAGAGAATCTCACAAAAGAACTATTCTCCACGAAACCCTAGCAAGGGTATTTATCTCACGCAAAAACAGATCCGATTGTTGGCTTAAGATGGACGAAACTTCGGCTGACCGAATTTCCGGTCCCCGACCGAATTTCCGGTCGGGGCAGGTGATGCAGGCCGTCGCGTGCTAGAGATCACTTCGGTCTTTGTCCGGAACCTCCGGCTTACCGGAATTTCCGGTCCCTGACCGGAAATTCCGGTCAGGAATTTGGAACAACTCCAACAGGCGCTACCTTCTCCTCCCTCACCCCGGCCTGGCTTGGCCACTTCCACTGCCACTAGGGCCCCTAAATGCCCCCTTGCATCCCTACCGCATGGCCAGATTTGCTCCTCCAAACCTTTATACTTCTAAGCTCGCAAAGTTGGAGGAGATAGAAGAACAGCTTGTCGTAACCTTAGTTTGGAGATCTAGGAGAAGGAGGCCTACCTCACACAAATCTGTCATAGCCGGTGGGACGGGTGAGTGGAGGACCTCAGCACGGGCACGGTCATGGCCATAATGAGGTCCCTAGATGGAGATCACTAGGGGGAGAGAGGGAAACAAGGGGAGATCGGTGCGTTGGGTGTGGTCGACTGATGGAAACACGGAACGTCAGGCAGAGTAATTTCATATATATAATTATATATAGCAGGACATTGACCAGTGACCAGCCAGCGATGGCAATATTATTTCTGTCATATTAACGTTCCATCAAAACAATCACCGCGGTGACCAGCCTACCAAGCAAATTAAACCAAAAAAATCAGATTTTGGTCGCAGTTATTTCTACGCAATTAAGATTCCATCAAAACGTTGATCAATTTACCTCCGTAATCTAATTAAATCATATATAAAGCATCTATCCACCGTTTTATGCTGAGCTAGCGAGGCACGAGTTCTTTCTTTTTGGTCCAGCTGTGCCCAGCAGTGATAAGTAATTTCCAGCACAACCGATAGTATTAGTGATGGTCCGGTAAAGATTACGCGTTCTTGTAATGGAACATCGGATGCAAACCTATTTCTAAAAACAAAACAAAAAATGGGAAAAAAAATAAAAAAGAGAGCATGCTCTACAACCGGGGATTGAGCCATAGGTCAGTTGGTGCGCCCTCCCAGAGTGGAGGCTACAGATCATGAGTTCGAGCCCTGCTCAACTCATAATTTTCCTGATCATATGTGTGTGCAGTCACAATGAAGTGTGGCGCAGTCACAATGAAGTGTGGCGTGCCCGTGTGCAGCCATGCCTGCCGCTTGTGGAGCTTACGAAACTTCAACTCACCGATATCCAGAACGACCCGTGCTGTGTATGTATTTTAGCGTGCGCTCGTAACGGTGGGGATGGTTAGGATGACAGTGTGTGACCCCACATAGGATTGTGTACAAAAGGTGAGTACCAGATGGGGGGTGTGGGGTTTAAGCGGGAAAGAAAGAAAGAATAAGAGCGAAAGAGAGCAGGGAGGAACTTTAATTTGGATCTCGATAGTTTTAAAATGCTTTAGATTTCAAACCTAACTGGGAACGCATCTGGTGCAAGCTAACTTCTCATAAAAACTTGTATAAATTATGGCAAAAAAGTCGTCTAAATTCATCAAAAAAATCACACATATAGATGATATGATGATACACAACCTTGTAAAATATCATGTCTAAACTCAACTTCGTTTGTGAGCTATAAAAATAACACATTTCTAACAAATCATCTAGACAACTTTCCTGACATGAAATTTATTATTTTTATATCTCACAAACAAAGTCAAATTTGTCAAGATATTTTACAAGGTTGTGTATTATCATATCATCTATATGTGTGATTTTGTTTATAAATTTAGATGACTTTTTTTGCCATGGTTTGTACAGATTTTCATGAGAAGTTGGTTTGCACTAGATAATGCCTCAACCTAGCTAGTTTTGAACATTTCAACTTTATTTTAAATTTAGGCATGTTTTGCAATTTTCTTTTATCAATCAAAATAGACATATAATCCTCAAATGTAACCTTTTATTTAAAATTATAAACTCTTCAAAAAAATTTCTATTTTGATGATTTTGCAACTTCTTACTTGATATTTTCATCAATGTAACCCTTTATTTAAAATTATAAACTCTTTGAAAATTTTTTCTTTTAATAATTTTGCAACTTCTTACTTGATATTTTGATAATTTTGCAATTTCTTACTTGATATTTTGATAATTTTGCAACTTTAGGAAAACTTTTGAAGCATTTTGTCAAATTTGGCAACTATTAAATGACTATATTTCCATACCTATTTGCATTAGTAACAAATTTTGTAATTAAAGTTCTAGTTCATGTACCGAAGCATATTTTCAAACCATTTTACATTTTAATTTTATGGAAACATAGATATCATTATTTTAAATTAACTCCTTTTTTTTCTAAGACCCTTAAACTAAATGACAGGAATGTCAGATTTTTCCATTACCTGATATCTGTGTAAGATGAAAATTTTAGGAAAACATTGATAAAATTTTTCTTGCATTTGGAATTGAAGCTTCGAGCTTGATTGGTTAGCTCCTAAAATTTTACCACGCTAAAGATTTGGTAAGCCATGATTCTAGGTAGGATTTGGTTGGCTACTAAAATTTGTCAACTTCTCACATTTAGCTTGCCAAATCTTTAACAATTCTTTTTCTAAGTTTTAGCTTGGCAAATCCTTAGCTTGGCAAATTTTGAAAGCCAACCAATCAGGCCGCCAACTTATACACATTGTAACCTAACACTTCGTTGGTGAAAATAATAAATTCGAGTCGATCAGTTAGCACATCTCAGATCATAGAGATCCTATAGAATAATATAATAAACACATCACTTCAGAGTTCAGACCAAATCAAATAATAATTATTCACTCTCCAAAATATGCAGGCAATACAAAATTTGACAAAATGTACCATATAACGAAGCATTCGTCACAAATGAAGAGACCATAGGTTACGCAATCTCAAGGCTACTGCAGTTTGCGCTCTCGGCAAAGGCGCTGACATGGAATGACAGGGTAGAACTCTGTACCCGAAAGTTGAGCAGGTTACCAGCTCGGCTGACCTGGTTGAACCCAAGCAACCCAAAGTCCCCTTGAATCCTTGCACCGGACAAGCGGATGATGGATCCAGACTTGATGATGCCACTGATGTCGCTATCATACCGAAATTTGATTTTCTTTTCAGTGTCCGTAACAAAAAAGTTGCACTCGCCGGGGAGTGTCACCTCAAAACCACCACCAGGGTTGAGCTCATAGGACTGTACGCCGAGCGGTAGAAGACCCCGTGGCAAGTTGTTCTGCTCGAGGACATCATAAGCGGTCGTGGCTTCATATCGAGGTAACTTGGCCGGGTTGGTTGCTGCGGAGCGGACGCCTTGGAGGAGGACTGAAGCAGCCATGAGGGCAATGGCAACGAGGACATGGTGCTGGCGGTGGCACATGACTGCTATGTTTTTTGTGTCTTAATTAGCCTAGCACTAGTAGTGGACACAAGCTAGCGACTCCTTCCAATATGTACATATATAGTCGCTCCACCCCATACCGTAAGAATCAGGTTTTAATTACATTCATTTTATCATAACGGGCAGCCAATAAAACAGTCGCCAATTTAAAATGTAATTAATCCAAACATACGCGTTTCCGTTGATTACTTCAGAAATTCATGCATGGAACCAGCGATCCAATTTCATAAATATCAAATACAATTGGAAAATAAATCCAGATATTTCGCGTACCTTTTTTATACTAATAATGGACCAAGACCAACCAAATTAAAAAATTGAATTAATTAACTTTTACATTGAAATACCCATTAAAAAATGACAGAGAAATACTCTATAAGAAGCTAAGTAGACATCATCATGCGTCACACATCCAATAAATATTATATGGGATTATTTTAAAAAAATGTATTCAGCCAACCCGATCGGACGGCTCCCTCTTCGTGCTTCGCCAAGGCAAGGAGTCCGTGTACTTGCTCCTCTATGTCAACGACATAGTCCTCACGGCCAACTCCACCGACATCCTACGCATCCACTCCATCAACGCTGAGTTCACGCTCAAAGACATGGGGCCGGTGCACTTCTTCCTCGGCATTCAGGTGCAACGACGCCCGGACGGCTTTCTTCCTCAGCGGCAGCAGTACGCCATCGACCTACTGGAACGCTGGCGTGGCCGACTGCCGGCACTGCGACAAGCCGATTGACACGACCGCACTACAGGAATCAGGCGCTTTGCCGGGTGCAAAAAGCACCCGGCAAAGGCCAAAAAACACCCGGCAAAGCCTTTGCCGGGTGCAGCACCCGGCAAAGAGCCTCCGGCAAAAAACAACCCGGCAAAGGCGTCTTTGCCGGGTGTTTTATGTCGGGCACCCGGCAAAGGCTTTGCCGGGGAGCCGCGCCCGACTCCCGGCAAAGAAAAGTCTCACCGTCACGGCACGGTTCCGTCGGCCGATTCTTTGCCGGTGCCATGTCGAGGCACCCGGCAAAGATTTTAAATTTTTTCCCCAGATTTTCTTTGCCGGCGGCCGTCCTGCCGAGCACTCGGCAAAGGTTTTCCAATTTTTTAAAAAATTTCTTTGCCGGTGTCTCCGACATGGCACCCGGCAAAGAATTTATTTTTTTCCGGAATTTCTTTGCCGGCGGCCAGCACCTGGCAAAGTTTTTTTTCCATTTTTTTTAAAAAATTAAAAATCAAAGGGATATGACAGGTTTAATTAGTTGGACCATCACTCAAACAAGCACAAGATAGTATAATTCAAATGATCACCTGCTAAAAATTCAGATTAGTATAAATCAGAAGAAAGAGCGAGCAGGTTATTTTAGAGGTTTGTTGCTTTCAAAAGTGGTCTTACATAAATCATTGTCCAACTTACCCCTAATGAACTAGGCTTCAAAACACTAGTACGCATAATCTAGTTTTTTTTTAAAACTTTTTTGCCTACAACCCCCACTCACCCCAACCCCACTTGAAATCTGCTACACCAATGCTAGGACTCCACAAAGTTATATCAGCTTCCTGTGTACTTGAATGAACCATCTATATATATAGTGTAGACCTCCACAGACTAATGTATCTTAGAGTCATACCTCAACAAATGAATCAAAAACAGAGGGGAAGAGAGCAACGCATCACCTCGTCCTCCTGTCCCTGATTTGAACTAGATAGATCAAACCTGAACATGCAGGAGCTAGAATCCCTCAATCAGCAACACACAGACAGGTTCAAAAATCAATAATCTCAACACTCATCACTCATCACTCATCAGGTGTTGTATGGACGAGTCCTGTATGGAAATAAGCACTACTGTAAGCTTATTTAAAATGCATAGATGAACATGTGCACATGTATGGAAATAAGCTAACATTCAGACAAGCATATTGTACTCATCACTCATCAGACAATTAGTAAATGGCAGTATAGCCAGATAAATAAGCTACTGCATGCATGAGTTAATTCAAAACCACTTCGTCTAAAAAATAGCACTAATCACTACCACAATCCTGAATTTGCCAAAAACCGCCAAGGAAAGGGAAGTGGTTACGCATAGCCTTTGAAATAATTAAACAAGTCAATATACTGTCCCAAAACATTCCATTTGCCAACAGTGACAGATCAAAGATAGAATAATAAGAAAAACAATAACTTTGACATTATGTTTTAATCAGCAAGTTCTATTGCAGAAAATATTTCTATACCAATTCTGTACAATCTGCTACAAACTCTGATCAGTGATCACAGTGCATGATTTAAGTTTGGTTTCAAGCCAACCAAAACAACAACAATGTTCTTCCTATACAATTTGTCAATGAGCAAGCCTAAAAATACTTTTTTTTCTTGCATCTGCCAGATGCTAGCTATAGGTCTATACCAATGAAATGGAGCAAGATAAACAGCCATAGCACCAGTAAATAGACATAGGTTTGTACTATTTACCTTTCTGTACATTGAAGGTGTTATACTAGCAGCTAGTAGACAGCTGCTACCTGCAGTCCTACACACATAAAACATGTTATGAAACTGCAGTCACAGTACGTAATATTGTAAAAGGGAGACCAAAATCACAAAAAGTATCACCACGGCTGCTCCATCCGGATCTTTGGATCCCACTGGTTCCAACTGCATGAAAGCATAAGAAAATGAACTTGAATTTGCCTAGGCAGATTTCGTAGGATAAATTTGTAGGGAGCATGATGACTAGCCTCACAAAAATTGTAAGAATAGTGAGGAGCTATGTATGGAGCTGAAGGTTCTAATCCAAACAAAGATTGCTAAGTACTACACCAGACCATCTGAAACAATTCCAACGAAAAACAAATCATGCGCACGTACTGTCAATTAGTTGAATCATATTGATGCCTAATGTCTTGCACTACAGCTAGTTTAGCTTACAAATAATCATGCAATGAACAAACTTTAGAAGAAAAAACAAAGCGGATAATAATACGCTCATTCAGTTGCCTGTATCTGCATTCGGCTAGCTGCTAATAAACAGGTAGTGCATTCGGCTAGCTGCTAAGTAATTATTAGAATAAACAAATGAAAAGAGGAGAGAAAGGATATCCTCAGCTTGTGGAGCCGATCGTTGCCGTGCCGCCTCCATTGCGGACGTGAGGGGAGGAGCCCCAGCACGAAGCGCACCATTGGGGGCTGCGCCGCGCGGACGGACCTCCGTGCTGGTTCGCCGTGGCCGTGGAAGGTGGGAGAGGAGGCAGCCGCCGGGGTGCGCCTCCTCGTCTCTCGCACCTGCACCTCGGCCTGCAGCACCGTCGTCGTCGAGGGGGCTAACCCGAGGGGGCCTCGCAGGTGCCGGCCGTCGATGGGCCACGCGGGGCCGCCGGCGGGGGGCCTCGCAGGCGCCGCCACCGAGTGGCAGCGCAGATCCGCGCCCAGGCGCTGCAGCGGAGAGGGAGGATGGGAGCCAGGCAAGGGGCCGTTGGCGGGGAGGCCGCATAGGACCCGCGACGGGGGTCTTCTTCGACGCCGACGCCTGGGGAGCTCGTGGGCACCGCCCAGCGAGGGGCGTGGAGGGCGGGCACGGGGTGGGCGGAGCGGAAGGCGGCGGCGCGCGGGCGGCGGCCGGGCGCGGCGCGCGACCGAGGGGAGCCGGCCTTGGCAAACAAAGGATAGGGTTCGGGCCATTGGGCTGGGCCGGCCATTTTACAAAATGGGCCTTTTGCCGGGTGCTTCCCAAAAGGGCACCCGGCAAAGGATTTTTTTTTTTTTTTAAATTAACCTTTGCCGAGTGTCTACCGTGATGGCCGCCCAACAAATCAGCCGGTGGCACCCGGCAAATTATTATTTTTTTGTTTTTTTGCTCCATTTTTTTGGGTCCTTCGTGCGGTAATTAAAACTCAATTTTAAAATTTGGATCAATTTTGAGTTATTTTACTATATTTTCTTAATTATTTTTGTTTTATTGAATTTTTTTGAATATTTCAAATTTGAACTGCAAGCACAAGAAATAATGGAATTTGGTCATTCAAAAATAGTATTCATGATCCTTACCGTATGTTGAGGCCGTATCCAGCAACTCTCATGAAATTACGAGCATCTTGTTGACATAAGATGATGATGATGTACTTGCGGGGAAAAGTGTATTTAAATTGTATTAAATCAAACAAAGTCCAAAAATCATGAAACTTGTCGAGATGTCTTTTTTATCGCGTGTCGAGGCTCTAGTAAAAAATTGAAAAGTTTCGAGCAAGTTGTGACGTCACATGCTTAAAACCCGGACATCTCCGGATGTGATGACTTATGATCACATGTGGAGAAGCCCGGGGTTTCGTGGATGTGACGTCACAACTTGCTCGAAACTTTCCTAATTTTTTACTATGGCCTACACATGCGATAACAAGATATATCAACAAGTTTCGTGATTTTCGGACTTCGTTTGGATTTTATATAATTAAAATTCACTTTTTATACGATTAACTTCGTCATGTTACGCCAACATGATGCGCGAAATTTCATGCTAGGTCCTGGATACGGTCTCAACATACACTAAAGATTATAAATACTATTTTTGGAAAGACTGAATTCCATTATTTCATGTACCTGCAGTTCAAATTTTGAGTAGTAGAAAAAATTCAACCAAAGGAAAATAATTAAGAAGATATAGTTAAAAAACTCAAAATTGTCCCAAATTTCGAGATATCGATTCAATCATTGTAGCAAGGCCCCAGAAAAAAATGGGGCCAAAAAAAAAAAACCAAATTAATTTGCCGGGTGCCAAAGGTGGCACCCCCGCAAAGAGGCCTTTGCCGGGTGCCATCTCGGGAGGCACCCGGCAAAAAAATTTTTTAAAAAATAAAAAAAAAACTTTGCCGGGTGCCTAACGGCGTGGCACCCGGCAAAGGCTGACGGCAGGTGGTCGCCGTCACGCTGGCCGACTTTACCGACGGCCGTGTTTTGCCGGGTGTCGACACCCGGCAACAAAAAAATTTTGCCGACGGCCGAAATTTACCGGGTGCCTAGCCCCCGGCAAAGGCTGATTTGCCGGAGGCCTTTCTTTGCCGGGTGCCTCCTTGTCAGGCACCCGGCAAAGATTGCCTTTGCCGGGTGCCCGATAAAAAGCGTCCGGCAAAGCATTTTACTCCCGGCAAATTAGCAGTTTCCCGTAGTGTCGGCGAACTGTCCAGCACCATCGGGACACACCCTTATCCAGCACGGACTCTTCGGACTACCTTGTGGGCACGCTCTAGTACCTGACCATGACCAGGCCGGACCTCCAGCACACGTGTCTCCACATGCACGCTCCCACCACGGCGCATCAGGGCCTCGTCAAAGTGCTTTCTCAGATACATCCGCGGCACTACGGCCTTCGGACTCCATTATCCCCAGTCAGACACGGACGGCGCTCTACCTCGGGCTTCTGTGTGTTCATGGGAGACTCCTCTAAACGGCAAACCACAGTTTCCCAATCAAGTGCCGAAGCTGAATACCAGGGGGGTTACCAATGCAGTGGCTGAATGCACCTGAATCAGACAGCTGCTCAGCGAGCTCGAATGTCCCTTGTCCAAGGCCACGGTTGTGTTCTGCGACAATGTCTCTGCTTGCTACATGAGCTCTAATCCAGTGCATCACAAACGAACGAAGCACATAGAGCTTGATCAGGGCCATTCCTCTTTTCTTCTTTCCCTAATCTTTCCCTAATAATACTTCTGTCCCTAAATTTCTGCCAAACAATTTTTCGTCCAACCTCCGTATGATGTCTCCATATCCCATATTCATGTGTATTCCTCCGAATTTTTCGCTTCAGCTAGGAAGGGCAGTTTGCAACTCGAGCTTCTTTTTCATGATCATCTGCTTCATCCCTAACTGTTGATGCGAACTACCCAGCCCAAAAATAAATCAATAAAAAAAGAACACCGGATCAGTTATCAGTAGCACTAAAATGTTGTTTTTCGTGCCATCCTCTTTACGGGAAACGCAGGCCCCGCACATATGTCATTCAGTTTTGCTTGGAGGTTGACCTTCGCTGGGGGAAGCAAAAACACTTCTTAGATTACGTATGGAAGTTGCCAACGCGTTGCACTTGCAAGAGTTCGTCACAAGAATTTATGTTTTTCGCTGACTTGTGAGTCCGAACCAATTACAACCATAGGAGATCGGCATGCAAGTAGTTCCCATGTAGTTGGTCTGCGGTGCACTCTGAAAACAAACACTTCACCTGCACAAATATTGTGCTGAGCTGCAAACAAGCCCCATCCCATTGGTACCCTGGCAACCCCATATCCGCGTAAGTGGCCAAGGTGCCAGGTATGACGACAGAAGATCCAAGAAAACAGAGAGCAACTGCGTGCTTGTTCCCAGGGAGGCGTCTAGAGTACTCCTTAGAGAAGAACTGCAAAGAATGACAAATGTGAAACAATATGCGAATGACAAATGTGCTAGTGTCTCGGTGGATAGAGTTGTCAAAGGCTTCAAAAATGTCAACCTTGAGATAGAAGGAGGTGATAGAGAGAAGACTCAGGACAAGCAGAGAAGACTTTCATTTGTTGGCGCAAGCGCTACATCATTATTCCTGGGGCATCACCTAGTAGTGTACTACCACCTCCTCGTCATGAACCTAACCCTAGGTGCGGATGAAACTTGACGATACATTTATTCATTAACTTTATTTTGCATTCCCTTAGTTAGTGGTTTACTCATATACCTCTTTGGTTTCACAGGTGGTCACCAACATGTCATAGTGCTGCGGGTGATGACGAGGCAGTGCAAGACACGGCTGCATCGCCTCCAAATCCAATGTCGCCTCCTCGGGCTCCAACGCCACCACCTCAGGCTCCAACGCCCCCACATCAGGCTCCAACCCCCCGACCGGCACCGGCTGCCCCTTCGCCTCCACGTCGGACTCCAACACCGACACCGGCTGCCCCTTCGCCTCCACGTCCGGCTCCAACCCCGACAACGGCTGCCCCTTCGCCTCCACGTCGGGCTCCAACACCCCACCGTTCGCCCCATCGCCTTCACACGTGGCTCCAGCGCCAAAACCAGTGGACCCACCATTGAAGAAGAGGCCGGCCACACGATCAACTGTGTCGGCCGCCCCGCCGCCAAAAAAGAAAGCCTCTGAAAAGAAACAACCCGTCATTCCTAAGAAGCTGTCCTATGAGAAGACTGCTGCAGAAATAGATGCTTCGGTAAAGTCGGATGTGGGCCGGTTTCTTCAAGAGACTTCAGGATGAAAGAGAATCCAAGCGAAACCCTGAGAAGCCCTACCTCTTACTAAAGCCAGAACTTCTACGGCAAAGGGTTGAGGCTCAACAAAAAAGAGGCGTGCAGCTCAGAAAGAATCATCATCTTTATCTGACTATGATCGCACTATAACCAAATCCCTAGAAGAAGAGAAGAAGAAAGAGAAAAAGAGCACGCAAAGGGTGTAGCACAGCTCGGGGAACAATCAAAGCAATCGGTGCCCCCGCTAGTCGTTGGGAATGAATATGGTTCAAACATCGGCGTGCTAGACCAGCAGATACCTCCAGGTTTGAACTATGAGGATCTTGAAAATTTTTTTTTATGCGGACACTTGGTCTTACCTTATCCCAAATGATAGCTGGGGCAGCAATTGAAAGTGCAAAAAAAAATTGACATTGGCGTAAGACATATAAATATGGCAAGAGTCTATTCAACTCTGCGGCCCTCAGCAAACTTGGCACGCAGATGTACTTGCTAAACCAGTGGTACCTTGCGGTGTGTGGCAGAAGTGCAGATGACTATATCTGCGTCCGAATTAGAAACCATCATTACTTTCGTGGTGATGATATTATTTATGTTCAATTTAATGAGCTACACCAGCTATGCCACATGGACGCTCTGGACAAATCTCTAATCAGCTTGCTTACGTGCGTAATTGATTCTTTCTTTTAATAATGTTACTATAACTTATCATGTATATGTATAACTAATTACATAAACCGGCTATACATATGCGAGAAACATGATGAGGACCTCCGAGCTAGAAATGACAAGGAGATTGGATTTGTAGATCCTTATGTTGTATTCAAAGACCCCAAGACTCCGTATGTCATGTGGAGAGTTCAAACAGAGAAAATCTACGGAGGTACTTCATCAATCAAAAGGATAAAAGATATATACTCTTTCCCTATAACTTTAAGTAAATATCGTTATCGTGCGTACATTCTATTAACCTAATTAATCAGATCGGTATGAAGATATATAATTATTTTGCCTACACACAAATGCAGCTATCATTGGATACTAATTGTGATTTGATCTCCGGCAAAGTCATTTGCAAATCTATGACTCGTTGAGAAAACCACTTTGGAAGATTACCAAGAAATGATAGATATTATCCAAGGGTAACCGATCTCTAAATATTAATTTCATCTCTTTAACTTTCGGTAATAGATAATTAATAATGATCATTTTATTGCTAGGGTTTGGGCTTGGTTCGTGCGAAAAACACCGTCCAGATTTGAAAGCGCCACTTTGAAGCCTATCCTACTTCATGGATTCTCTACGGCAGCCAGGGGCAAAAATTTGTGTGGCTACTATGTCTGCGAATTTCTGACGGTCTATGAAAAAAAAAGAACAAATCTTGAGCACGCAAAAAGTATGTAATATATATATATAATAAGTTTATTTCACTTATTTATTGCTATTTAATAAATCTTATTCGTACCTCTAACTTTTTTTTTTAATGTCTACTAAAGGAGACGTGGTTGAGGGAAAAGATGTTGAATGAAGTCCGCCTAAAAAGGAATTCGGGAGACAATCGCAGGATTTCTTAACGACCAAGTCCTGAAGCCCGCCGGCGAGTACTACTTCAACCCCGACGAGCCAATCAAACCAAACCAAGATGATCATTTGTACGGCGCTTGAGTGCCGGGAGAACAATTAAGTTATAAATACTTTATCCGTGATGGATATCTGTAAATATTATATTATGGACCTATATACATGTATAATATATAAACAGTGTTATATAGTATATTTGTATGTAATGCTCTAAATTATATAAATTATAGGTGCGCTGCGTCTACATAAACAAGCAAAGAAACAATACGTATTCGAAATTAATAATAATATAACTGTAAAACCAGAAATGGAAAACCAAAAAGAAAAAGAAAAAAAAAAAAAAAAAGAAGAAAAAAAAATCTTTAGTCCCGTTGGGTAACACCAACCGACTAAAAAATGGCCAGGTGGCGCACTGGCACACCCTTAGTCCTGGTTGGTGTTACCAACCGACTAAAAGGTGAACCTTTAGTCCAGGGCCACGGAACCGGGACTAAAGGTGGGACATTTAGTCCCGAAACCTTAGTCCCGGTTCCGTAACCGGGACTAAAGGCCCTTACGGCCCGGGACTACAGCCCTGTTCTGTAGTAGTGATTTGTGTTCATGTGGTATTATTTGCAATGTGTCGATCTGAGATAATATATCCTATTTATTTGGTTTTAATCATAGCAATATTTTTTATTCATGAAATATGCCTCAATATAATATCTGGTAGAATATTTCGCAACGAAGTTCATGATTTTACTGTCCATTCACACCAGCAAACTTATTTTTATGTGGGTATTCAAAATTTTCAATGTCCATTGACACTATCTATTCGTTTTTCTGCCAATTTTCATAAACAGAGTTATTCTAG
>JADLZL010000192.1:0-38852 GCA_015844335.1 Chrysopogon serrulatus | reverse complement strand
TTGTTTCGTCACTTGCAGCCGCCGCAACGCCTCTCGTTGCTCCACGAGTCGCGGCCAGCACCCTCATGGTCGTCGCGCTGCAGCCGCCATCATGCCACAACCGCTTTCCAAGTCATCGTCACGTTGATGGAAGGGTAGAGTTTGACGGACGCTCGAGTCTCAATCGCTTTGGCGCTTCCGCTCAGATGTCTCGCATGAGTGTGACGTGTCACATGGGGGTGGGGTGCGTCAGGAGGGGTGTCAAGTGGGCCTTGTAACTAGGCAAAGGTAGCTGCAGGCACGTTTGAATTTTGGAAGTTCCTAAATGTTCGGTTTCATCAGTTTTTAGGTTCAGTACTGTCTAAAACCGAACACTGACCGATAACCATAATTCTTAGAACAAAAAATCAAAGCCAATCAAACCAAAAACCCAATAATCCAATTCATTTTCAGTTCGGTTTGGTTCGGTTTTCGGATTTTAGCTTAAATGTGCCTATGGCATACCTAAACTTTGGAATAGTTGTCATTAATGTCCGAGGATGTTATAGTTTTGGAGTTTTAAAATCTAAAGCTGGATTGTTTCTAGTTGTAGCTTTTGGCTGTTTTTTCATTACTATTAGCTTTTATAATGAATTTTGAGTTTTTTTAGCATACTAAAAACTAAAAAAAGCTTCTCAGAACATGTCTTTAGCTTTTCGTTCGTTTTCTCAGAAACTAGCTTTCTGGCTTTTCAAAAGCCTACTCAATTGTTTCTTTCAACTTCTAAATTTTGGGTGGCAGACGTGCTAATAAGCTGAAACAAATAGAACTTTATTCTAAAAAATAGAGAGAGTTGGAGTCCTATTCTTGATAATATATACATAAGGAAGGAGAAATCCCAGCCTCCTCCTCTTTGTCTTTCATCAGACCTCTGTCGTTGAGCTCCGGTGACAGCTGGGGGCTGAGATGAGGAGGCAAGAGGAAGAGGCCCCGCAGTGGAGTCAGCGCCGCCCATGTCGCCCTTGAGAAGAGCAACGTGTGGTCCTTCAGTTTTTTCCCATCCGCTGATCAATCTGCATCCATAGACTATATGTAAAGGCAAGAATAAGGGTAGCAAGATTATGTGCTAAATTGAATTACCCAGTACTATGAAGCTGCTGCTGCTTCCGGATAGGCTCGCTCTAAAATGCATGCATGGGCACAAAATAATGTGCCTCATCATAAAGCTCTTTGTGCTGTCTATCCAAATGACGATGCGGCAAGTCCTTGCGCGAAAGGGACGTGCATGGACAGTGAAGTTTATGAGGTAATGTACACGCTTAATCAACTTGCCGTGTTCGCATACAAAAAGTGGTGATGGGAATGAAACGAAGCATCAGTGAAATGGCCAAGTGGACACGCATGATTAAAAACACTGAATCATTTTCTTGGTTGGCCATTTAACCTGTTCATTGGCAGCAGATCTATACATGGATAATATAATTCTTCGTTCTGCCGTGCAGGCTTGCAGTGTTTTCTATTCCTCTGTGCAGTTGCCACAGGCGCAGAATGCCATATCTGCCAAGGAAACAGCCTGAACAAAATGCAGATACCTGAATCTCTCTAATCCTGCTAAGCCGGATCAGGGGATGAGCAGCACACCGATCAATTTGTTTCAGTTGTAGGCAGACTATCTGTCATTGCAACACGGATCGATCTGCCCTGCCCTGCACAAGCCGGCAGCCCTAGCGACTGGAGGACAATGCAAGCAGGCAGGAGCACTCCAAAATAGACCAGCCAGCTACTGCGCTGCACTGCACGAATCCCGGGCTGGGCCTCTATATATACACAGTACGCAGACGATAACACGACGTGACAGGTGAAGCTCGCCGAGCCGGTGCCCCTCACTCAGCACTCACAACCACCAGCCGGCCGGTACAGCTACAGCCATGGCTGCTGCGTCGTCCTGCTGCTGCCATGGCTGCTGGCTGCTCCCCCTGCTCCTGCTGCTGCTGCCTGCTGCTTCCCCTGGTGCTCTTGGTGCAGAGGACGCCTCCCGCTCCCTGCTTCTGCAGCTGGACGTGGAGTCGCTGCTCCCTTCCGCAGCCGCATCTTGCCCCACGCCACAAGGTTAGTTTGCTTTGCTCATCACTGATAAAGGTATGCTCTGCATCTCATGAGATGCATGGAGTATGCCTTCTTTCCGTTCACAAAATTCTTTCCTTTCGGTTCGGATTTTAGTACAATTCATATCGTTTGTGTCAACTGTACGTAAGTCACGAATTTACTTATAAAGATGTGTACTCTGAATCTGAATTGAGTTCACTCGAAAAAAAAAAAAAAGGAACAAAGAGGGTTTTTTTTTTTGGAACAGGAACAAAGAGTTCAGCAGCATAATTGGAAGTTTGGAACAAGTGAAGGACATGAACTTTAAGAAAAAAATTGTCCATCAAACTTGTGATTAAATTGTTCTCCAATGCAACTTAGCTCAGCTGGCGAGCATGAAGAATCTGGAGCTGCATCGCGTAGCTTATCTTATTCATCAGCTCTTATATGATACCCAACCATCACTCATAAAAAGAAATAAGAGTACATGTTTTTCCTCCCTTTTTTTAAAAAAAAAAAAAAGAAAAAAAAACAAGTTTCATGTAACTGTACAAGTTCAGCATCATGTAACTGGTGAGTGATGAATGGTGATGCAAGGGAGTCATCAACAGTCTACGGGCAGGTCGACTTGTATGGTTGACTGACCTGCTGCTGTAACAGAGTATTGTCTGTTGTCCTTGTCGAAATGGTCAGCTAGAAGCTAAAGCAATGGCCAAGCCAAGCCCATACAGAGAATGATAATAACCATTAGCCAGCCACTAGATTACAAAAGCACCTTCCATTTCTGAAAGTGATGTGTTTGTTTTATCCACCACTGTTTCTCCAATAAAACCGATTTTTTTCTAAAATGTTCACTCAATCAAGATTTCAAATTTTCCAAACCAATACGGTTTCTAAATTCATCTATATTATAATTGCAAAGTGAAAAGTTCTGAACTTGTTTTTGACCATCATCCCAAAATCGAACGACTGAATATCTGTCTGCAAAAAATCCAGAGCAAAAACACGGCGCCACGACGGCTACGAGGATGCCCGTCGTGCACCAGCACGGCCCGTGCTCGCCGCTGGCCGACAAGCACGGGAAGGCGCCATCCCACACGGAGATCCTCGCCGCGGACCAGCGCCGCGTCGAGTACATCCACCGCCGGGTGTCCGAGACCACCGGGCGGGCGAGACGGAAGCGCAGCGCACCGGTCGAGCTCCAGCCCGGCACGCCGTCGTCGTCGTCGTCGTCGCTGTCGTCCTCCGCCACGTCGTCGACGAACCTGCCGGCATCGTCCGGGATCCCGCTGAGAACGGGCAACTACGTGGTGCCCATCCGCCTCGGCACGCCGGCGGCGCGGTTCACGGTGGTGTTCGACACCGGCAGCGACACGACGTGGGTGCAGTGCCAGCCGTGCGTGGTCTACTGCTACCGGCAGAAGGAGCCCCTCTTCAACCCCCACCAAGTCGGCCACCTACGCCAACATCTCCTGCTCCTCGCCCTACTGCGACGACCTCTACACCAGCGGCTGCTCCGGCGGGCACTGCCTCTACGGCATCCAGTACGGCGACGGCTCCACCACCGTCGGCTTCTACGCCCAGGACACGCTCACCCTGGGCTCCTCCGACACCGTCAAGGAGTTCCGGTTCGGGTGCGGCGAGAAGAACAACGGGCTGTTCGGGAGGACGGCGGGGCTCATGGGCCTCGGCCGCGGCAAGACGTCGCTGCCGGTGCAGGCGTACGACAAGTACGGCGGCGTGTTCGCGTACTGCCTCCCGGCGACGTCGTCCGGGACGGGGTTCCTGGACTTCGGCCCCGGCGCGCCGGCGGCGAACGCGCGCCTGACGCCGATGCTGGTGGACAACGGGCCGACGTTCTACTACGTGGGGATGACGGGCATCAAGGTGGACGGCCACGTGCTGCCGATCCCGGGCTCCGTCTTCTCCACCGCCGGCACGCTGGTGGACTCCGGCACGGTGATCACGCGGCTCCCGCCGTCGGCGTACGGGCCGCTGCGGTCGGCGTTCGCCAAGGCCATGGGCGCCCTGGGCTACAAGACGGCGCCGGCGGTCTCCATCCTCGACACCTGCTACGACCTGACGGCGCACCAGGGGAGCACCGCGCCGCTGCCCTCGGTGTCGCTGGTGTTCCAGGGCGGCGCGTGCCTGGACGTGGACGTGTCGGGGATCCTGTACGTGGCGGACGTGTCGCAGGCGTGCCTGGCGTTCGCGCCCAACGACGACGACACCGAGGTGGCCATCATCGGGAACACGCAGCAGAAGACGTACAGCGTGCTCTACGACATCGGCAAGAAGGTCGTCGGCTTCGCCCCGGGAGCTTGCTGAGATGATCCGGCCATGATTCGTGAATAAACCCCAGATTATTGAAGATCACCTGCATCCACCAAAGCGGGCAGCGATCAGTATACAGAAATACAGATTATTGAAGATTATTATGATGTCCTCATCGTGACTGCAACATGTACACTTTCTTTGAAAAAGAACTGGACAAATTTAAAACCTTATTAGATAGTTTTCATGGTCTTATTATAGAACTCTGTATGAGAAGCATGTAAATACACATGTGACAGCCCAATCTTGCCGACGAGATCAGCAGCAGTGCAAAGTCAACTTTCCTGACGGTACACCAAAGCCGAAAGAGGCCGGGACCGGGAGTTCGGAATCAATGCGGCCGGTGGACCATCGGATCGACGTGCCAGGATCCTTTCCTCTGCTCCTCCATTATATTGGCTCCTTGCTGCGTCGTGGTGGTTTTGTTTGAGGATGCCCCTTAGGTCAAAGGTCCAGAGTGCCCATGTCTCTTTTCATATATTTACCATGTGCTTGTTATTCTTTGCATTTTCTCAGATTTTGAACACATTTCTCATTTATTACATGTCTACTTTAATATGAACCCAATCATATTCAACTTAACCTGGGCCTAAATACCTGCATATATCATCTCATCAAATAGGTTAGTTCTCTAATCATGCCATCAATTAATCCATTGAACCCCGCTTAGAACTTCGATGCGCTTTCATTGTTCTATTGCCACTCTTATCGCCCCCCCCCCCTCACCCCTTCATTTCTTCCGAATGGATGATTTGGACGAAGGATCCATTGTGGACGCCCTGTCTAAATCATTCATTTTTCTTTTGAGTCTCTTCTTATTCAATTTTTCTTCTGATTAAAGTTTTTAATTTTTACTAATTAAAATTTTCCTAATTCTTTCCATTTTTTTTTTGTTTTTCTTTTTGCTTTTTGGTCTCTTCATGTTCATTTCTTTTTTGTTGTTTTTATATTCAACCTACCTATTTTCCTTCTATATGTTATAAACAATTTTTTATGTTGAGAAGTTTATGCCCAAAATGCTATGTAAAAGTTGTGTTGAGTGCTGGAGTGCTGCTGGGTGAAGAAGAGGAGGAGAGGGATACTTGTGGGAGAAGATAAGAGAAAGCATAAGAAGAGATCGGGGAACTTAGAAGGAAAGGAGAAGAAAAGGAAAAAAATATTCATTGGCACGTGGGCTCCAAATGTAAAGGTGAATGTAGGAAGGGCGTTTTGTTTTTGTCCTATGCAAAATGTTTCAAGTTTGATAAAATTTATAGAGAAAATTATTAATATCTACAACACTATATAGATTCACTATAAAAATATATTTCATGATGAATCTAATCTTTTTTATTTTGTATCATAAATATTGATATGTTTCCATATAATTTTATTTAAACTTAGGATTATTTGATTTAGGATAAATTGAGGATAACACTCTTTGATGGAGGTAGTAGGTTTCTGGTAGACTGTTATTCTCATTTTAATAAGAGACTATTAAGTATGAACCGTGTATGAGTGTTATTCTCATTATTGTTTCTCATTATACTTTGAAAAAGAACTGGAAAAATGAGATATATATACTGTGGAAGATTTCTCATTATTGTTTCTCATTATATGTTTCCATATACTGTGGAAGATTTCTTACGGGCCGCCAGCCCAGCCCAGCCCAAAGCAAACGGTCACAGCCAGCCCGGCCCGGCCTGTCATTTGCTGGATTCTTATTACTGGTCCCACAGTTTCCACACACCGCCCTTTTCGCCGTTCCCTGTCAACCTTCCTCTGACTCCGCTGCTCCACCCCCTTCTCACTTAGCTACCGGCGGCCGTCACCGCCGCGGAAACCGCCGCTGGGTGCTGGCACTCGCACTCGCAGCACGAGTAGACACGGAGGCAGGCACCGAGGCCCGCTCGCGCGCTCGGTGCCGGCGAATCCCCTCGGGAGGGCTCGAGGCCCGACGGGAGGACGAGGAGGCAAGAACCCTAACCCCGGCGCCGGCGGCCCGTAAGGTGAGGCCTCCTCCGCGTGGCCATTTCCGCCCCCTCTGTTTGCGCTGCTCATCTAGTTTCTTGGCGCATTCTTGGGCCCGCTATTTCGTCGCGAAATGCGGGCTTTGAGAGGGGTTCCTGTGAGTGCGAGCAGGAGAAGGTCTTCCTGCTCGTTTAGGGCGGGTTCTTGCATTTCGCGTTTTTAATATTTTATACGGATGTTACGGCGGATTTCCGTCGGGTTTGATAGGGTTTTGGGGTCGCTGGCGTTTCTCGGTTTCGTTCCGTGCGCTGCGGTTGGCAAGTGGCCTGAGATTTTCGGTCCGTTTGTTGCCCGTCTGATTGAGGGTTTGCAAATTTCGGCCTGATGGTTGGATTGGATCTTTCATCTGTGGGTGTTTTGGTGCCAAGGATCGTTTCTTTGGTCCAAAGGTTTTTATTGTGCTAGGGCTATCGTAGTAACTACCAGCGCACATTGCAATTCTGTGGTTTTGTGTGCTCTTTTTTTCGAGATTTCCTACCACTTTGTCAAATTTGAGGGGATGGTGCTCTATCTGGTATCGATTTTTTGTGCCCAACACAGGCCATTTCTTTGCACCTAAGATATAGATCATATTAGTTATAAAATGTGCTGTTAGTTTTACCGTGAATCTTGTAGTTCGATGTAAATAATTTGTGGATTCTTCAAGATTAATCATAAGGCAATCTTTTTGTTTTCCTTTCTTTCCCCTTCGAAAGGCAGGGTTGGTGAATGTTGCCAGCATCCTACCAGGATGTCAAAGTATGATTTAGCAGAGCAGAATATGAGCTTGATGTATGTTTTTGTTCTTTTTTCTGTCGCTTATAGTAAAAAAGCGACATAGTGGAGTATTATAAAGTGTTGACATCTGTATGCTGATTTACTCATTTTATGTTTGCCAGATATGTACGAGTTTTGCATGCTAAATCTTTAATGTAGTACGAGTGCCTCACCACCCTGAAAAACAATTACCACTTCAAATCATTCCGAAGTAGTATTGAGTAGATTTAGTAGTGTTTATACTGTATAAATATAAAAAACTAGGAATATTTTTAGCAGCATAATTGTTTTTTTTCTGGGTAAAATGTTCTGAATAAATGCACCATGCTGTCTTCTATAATAATAAATATTTCAGTTTCAAACTCTATTGGGAAACAGATCCGCTTGGGTGTGTTCTTTTCTGCCTTGTATGTTGTGAAAAATTCATTTGACATGAGCCATGATATACATACTTAGATTCACCCTAAATAAATGCAAATGTAAATAATGTTATCTTTGTCCATGCAGACTGCCAAGCGAAAATGGGTGTTGCAGGTCACAATGATCCATTGTTAGGTGAAACAACATGTGGGTCTCTGCTGCAGCAACTTCAGGTGCTTTCCTAGTTTTGGGATAGTTCATATTCAAGAAATAAAAATGTATTTTTCATTCTGTTTATTCTTTTAAGAGCTGTGGGAGTATAGGATTTGACAAATGACTGATATGTGCTATTTCAGCTGATATGGGATGAGGTTGGTGAAAGTGATGACGATCGTGACAAGATGTTACTTCAGCTAGAGCAGGAGTGCTTAGATGTTTATAGGAGAAAGGTTGACCAGGCTTCTAGCTCCAGGTCACGTCTCCTCCAACAGCTTTCCAACTCCAAATTGGAACTGACTAGGCTCCTTTCTGCGTTAGGAGAGTCATCTATTTCTGGCATTGTAAGTATCTGAGGAAATGTATTTGTGAATGCAGTAAACATTGTCATTAAAGCAGAATACTAGCGCATGTAGAACGAGTTTTGGTACACAGTAGGCTGCAATGCATAATTTGTTCATTTATTGCTACTGAAATATAGTACTGTGTAGATTTAAGTTTGCTATCCATTTATACTGGCCCCTGATTACCTATTTCATCAGTATTTAAGTATTTACGCAGTTAATAGATTTTTTTCCTTATGTTTCTTTTATATTTTGGCATATTATATGTTCAATTATGATGACATTCCCCTAATACAGGGCCCATGTCTCTTTGTTCCTAATTTTGCAGCCTGACAAGACATCTGGTACAATCAAGGAGCAACTAGCAGCTATATCACCATCTTTAGAGATACTCTGCAGGAAAAGAGAGAGTAGGGTGAAAGAGTTTGCTGATGTACTACTTCAGATTCAGATACTTCGTGATGAAATTGCTGGGAATGTACATGCTGGTGAACACTTGGAAACACCACATGTTAATGAAGATGATCTTTCAGTGAGGAAATTAAATGAATATCTTTCTGAACTACAAGCCCTGCAAAAGGAAAAGGTTGTAACTAATTTCATAGTTTGCTTTGCCTTTTGCAATCTGTTAACTGTTAGTCTGTTACATTCTTTTGATGTTCCTATGCTGCAACTTTCTTTATGTCCCTAATAGAGGAATTGTAATCCTTAGCATAAGCTGCAACTTCATGTTTTATTTGTTGGACTATTCTCACCATGTGTCATAATCAAATAACTCAACATGTCCGGTTGTACACCATGATGTAACTTTAGGCTGGGATGGTATTCTAGCAGTGCTACTGGAATTGCTAGTAGTAGATTGGATCCTTAGGACTTTGAGGAGTCAAGTAAACCTCCGTATATAAAGGAGAGGAGAGTTATCAATTAAAGGTAAACCAGAAATTAATCTAGTTCCCCTTTTATGCTCACCCCTCCCATATATGATTTAGCCCCCCAGCCTCTCGGTGGTGTTTATCCTGTCATGGACATGGACTATAGCCCTGACATGCATGATTCTAAATTTGGACATAACACTATTTCGAAATGACTGAGATAGTATGGCTTTGCTATAGCTGATGATCATCTTAATAGTAGCTTTTTGGACTACTAAAAATGAATCAACATGAATGGTACTTGCTAATACTTTTCTGCATTGCAGAGTACTAGGCTCAGCAAGATTCTGGAATCTGTGAGTTCAGTGCATGATCTCTGTTCTGTACTTGGCATGGATTTTGTGGGCACTGTTACTAAAGTTCATCCAAGCCTGGATGACTCTGTTGGTGTTCAATCCAAGAGCATTAGTGATGAAACAATATCCAAGCTGTCTAAAATGGTGATTGTACTTCAAGAAGAAAAATCAAAGAGGTTTGCAAAGGTAAATACGTGCAGTGAGCTTCTTGATCTTTATTATGCATCCCTTTTGAATCTGAGATACATTTGAGTTGTGGATACTATCTCTGCTTGTCAATATGCTTTCTCAGATTCAAGCCCTAGCTTCTCAGCTATCTGATCTTTGGAACTTAATGGATGCTCCTGTGGAGGAACGGCAACCTTTTCATCACGTCACATGCAATATTTCCTCAACATTGGATGATGTTACAGTTCCAGGAGCCCTGGCTCTTGATGTAATTCAGCAGGTTAGAAACTGGTTTCTTTTCAGAGTGTTCATTGGTCTTGTTGAATAGCACTCTGTTGTTTGCGTGTAAGCGTGTTACTAACTATCCTTGCACTTTTAAGGCTGAACTTGAAGTGGAAAGGCTTGATCAGCTAAAAGCTAGTAGGATGAAGGATATCGCATTCAAGAAACAGACCGAACTTGAAGATATATATGCTCAGGCTCATGTTGCAATAGATTCTAGTGCTGCAAGAGATAGAATAATGTCTATTATTGAGTCCAGTAGTTTTGAGCCTTCAGCACTACTGGCTGACATGGAGGACCAGATACTTAAAGCAAATGAGGAGTCCTTAAGCAGAAAGGACATACTGGAGAGGGTTGATAGGTGGATGTCAGCATGTGAAGAAGAGAGCTGGCTCGAAGATTACAGCCGGGTATTTAAAATTGATTCTGCTACTTATACTGCTTATTCAATTCGTTATTTGTGTCATGAAAGATGCCAAGTCGTACTTTGACTCCTGTACATATTGCCATAGTTGAAACTGCATGTTTTTTATGCATATACTTAACATTGTCTTCACTTACCGTCCTTTCACAAGGTTCTGAAGTTTATGCTTTCTTATGAATTGCAGGATGATAACAGGTACAGTGCAACTCGGGGTGCACATCTGAATCTGAAGCGTGCAGAAAAGGCCCGTGTTTTGGTCAATAAAATTCCATGTATGTTCTGAACATTAACAGAATGTGCTTTATCTGCTGTTTTGTTTTTTTGACACGGCATTGGAATTTCGTAAGACAATGCTATTATTGGCTTGAGCTAACTTTTGATGAATAAAAACCTTTGGCGCCTTTGTCATGCTAGCTATTGTTGACACACTGGTTGCAAAGACCCGGGCATGGGAACAAGAGCATGGGATGGTGTTCACATACGATGGCGTTCCTCTTCTTGCAATGCTGGATGAATACAAAATCCTGAGGCAGGAGAAGGAAGACGAGAAGCGACGAATGAGGGTATTCTCAGCGTTCAAGCCTTGCCTTCTGTGACTGGTTCATGAGCCACTGTCTAACCACTTTATTACCACCTTTCATCAGGACCAGAAGAAGATGAATGGTCAGCTGGCCGCCGAACAGGAGAAGCTGTTCGGGGCAAAGCCGAGCCCTGCACGGCCCCAGTCGTCCTCAAGGAAGGTGGCTGGCGCTCGGACCAATGGTGTCGGTGGTGCAGCCAATGGCACTCCAGTTCGCCGGCTGTCGGCCCTCCAGAGCGGCGGTGGTGGCAGGACTGCGAGTCGGGATGGGAGGAGGGATGCCAGTAGACCGGTGGCCCCGTGAACTACGTCGCCATCGCCAAGGAGGACGCGGCCTCGCAGGCGTCCAGCAACCACACGGGGCCGTCCACCCCGTGACCCACCGTGGTTTGGGACTGGTAGTAGTAACTGAACTGTTGTGGCGGTGTTAGATATATACCAGTGCAGTGCAGTGCAGTAGTCAGAGCTATAGTACTTTTGCAGCCGGATTATTGGTGGTTTAGTAGATCGGATGTACTTATTACGCTAGGTGCTAATGGATAACAAACGGAGCTTATCATATGACATTATCAGTTATCAATCACTCTGTGGTACGGTTGCTCCGATTTCTTTTTTGCAGCGACCGGCATTTGATAGGACGGTTAGCGAGGTATTTTACATGACCGACAGAAGAGACACAGCAGATATGAACCTTGCACACTTTCAGGGAGGTTGTTGCTGCAAGCCCAAACAAATCGTCAGCTGCTGCAGGTAGCAGCACGTCTGGGTGTCCGTCCGTCGTCCGTCTCAGTAATCCGTGGGAGGCTGGCAAGCGTCGTCGAAGTCGAAGCCGGCGGCGGCGTCGAGTCGGTCCTTGTGCGGCGGCGCCTGCTCCACTCGCTGGTGCCCCTTCTTGCTCACCTGTGCGCGCGTTTTCACAAACCAGCGGCAATCAAAACTCCGTAAGGGTCGGTGAAGAAGAATAAGAATGGATCATCCATCATCAGTAACGTTACCTTGTGCGATCTTGCCTGGAAGCGGTGGTCCGACGCGGCCACCTGCTTCCGGCGCGGCAAGCTCCGGGCGCCCTTGAGCCGGCTCTTGCCCGGCGGCTTATGGCAGCTGAGCCCGCCGCTCCGGGCACCACCACCACCACCACCACCGGCACCACCGAGGCTGGAGGAGCCGTCGAAGCTGACGACCGAGACGACGTCGTTGGAGCCGCAGCTCTCCTTCTCCTCGACGGCTACGTCGCTCCACCGCCGCCTGCTCCTGACGACCACCACCCGCCGCCCCGCCGCCGCCGTGGCCGCCGACGACGACCCCGTGTCCGCGTTCCTGCTCATGCAGTCGTCCGCCGCGGGCTCCGCCGCCTGCCGCGTCGCCATCCACCGCTCTAGCCAGCTCCACCCCACGTTGAACTCCGCCTGCTCCGCGTCCGCCCGCGCCGCCGACCGCTTCTTGCTATTGCCGCCATTGCCGCCATTGCCGCCGCCGCCGCAGCTCCGAAGCTTGACAAGAACGCGTTCCACCCACCATTCAGCTTCACGAATCACGACACGCGTTGATTGGCACCAACGGAACGTACCTGCTGCGAGAAGGCGTAGGCGAGGGCTCTCTCCCGCCGCGTCGTCGCCTCGATCCTGCTCTGGATCCGCATCCTCGACACGTTGGAGCTCACCGTGCTGTCGTCCCACTCCTCCTTGACTCTGAACGCTGGCGGCGGCGGCGTCGGCCCTGGCGCCGGCGGGCGCGACGACCTCTGCTGGCTGTGGCTGGACCGCTGCTGCTGCTGCTGCACCGACGACGACGCGGTCTCCTCGCTCATTAGCCGGAGGTTGCTCAGCGACTCGCCTACCTGGACCAGCACCGACGTCGCGACGGACGCCGAGGTGGGGCTCCTGGGCTCTGCTTGCTGCGCGCCCTCCGTTTCTTCTTGCTCCTGGCGCGCCCTCCTCAGCAGCTCCCTCCTCGCCTGCAGGCAGCAGTTCAGGGAATAATTCGCTTGGGTTTTAAGGCAACGAACAAGAACAGCTAGGAAGTATGGAAGGAAGAAGTGATTCTTCACACCATGAACCCTCTGAACGCGGACTGGATCAGCGTTGCCGCTCCCTCTTCTTCTTCTTCTTCCCTGGCAGTGGCACTGGCTGGCACGACGACGACGACGTGGCCGTGGCCGTGGCTCTGATCGCCACCACCGGGGCCGACCCTGCTTCGATCTTCAGGCTCCCCGGCAGGGTTGTCGTCGTTGCCCACGGCATCGTGCGCGTCGCTCGTCAGGCGACGAGGCGCCACCGGTACGACGTGTGCCTCCTCCGGCGGCATCGCGCCGCAGCAGGTGTCGAAGCTCTTGACGGACACCGTCTCGCCGTCGTCGTCCTCCTCCGCGGCCGCGTTCATCATCTCCTCGCCGCAGAGGTACAGCCGTAGGGAGCTCCATCTCCTCCTGTGATGATCGGCAGACCCCTTCTCCTACGACGACGACAATGCTCATCTTTTTAGATAACAATGGAAAGAAATTTCCGGCTTCAATTCATCATCCAACACGACGAACGACGAGTCGTCGACCATGCTCATCTGCTGGTGTCGACGCCAGAGGGAGGATCGGAGAACGAAAGAGATCGTCGATGTATAAGAGAAAGCATGCACGTACTGCAGTGTGGCCACGGCTGCTGCTGCCTGATGTTCCGGCGGACGAGCAGCAAGGGCTCTTGGAGAAGACTCTCCGGACAATGCCGCCGGCGAGACCCATCTCTCCGGCCGCCCGCCCGGGCACCAACCCCAACCTCGGGTCGATCAGGCGCTGCGAAACCTTGCGAACTATCTATAGAGCTGCAGGGCAGGCAGTGTGACCGTGCATTCAGCTAGCTTAGCTAGCCGGTGACGACCCAGCCATGGGCAGAGCTTTCTTTCCTACGAAGGCATTAAGCTCGCTAGCCACAGAGACAGAGTGGGCTAGCTCACAGTCTCACTCTCACTCCACAGTACCGTAGGTACGCACCGCCGGCCGGGCCGTGGAGCCTGTGCTGGCTTCCCCTTTATAGCAAGGTAGCAATAGCAACAGGCCAACCGCCACGGGCGAGCGAAACGGCTAAAATCCAAGCCGGCGGCTCGAGCATGCATGCCTTGCTCTGACTCTGAGTGAGTGAGCAAGCAAAGCTCCCCCGCCCCCGGCGTCCGTCCGGCGAGATGTGCTTTGGTGTAAAAGGAGAAAAAGCGCACGCGTCTGATTGGTGGATCCGTGCAGCACAGCACAGGCCGGCCGGCGTTGCTTCGTTTCCATGATGGCGGTGGCAGGGAGGCCCCATGTGTTAGTTTTTATCTGGCCTGGCAGAGCCGTGAGTGTGAGTGAGGCTTTAGAGCTGGAGGTGAGCATCTTGTCTTATACTATTGTTTGGAAAGCTATGCTCTGTTATGCTCACACAGTGACTGACGCTCACCGTCAGCTGATGGGCTAGCAAATTAGTAATTCTGTGGTGGCAAACTGGCAATGGCAATCTATCTATCACCTTCAGCGTACTACCACAGCACAAACAACTAGTGCTGAAAATGTCTGTGAGAGACTCACTCAAGACCGAACGAAACAATGTTGTCGGCAAGACCAGAAGAAGCAACCAACCCCCTTTGCTGTGCAGCTGTTAACAATTCGAGAAGAAAAGAACGCTGCAGAAAAGGGGACCGGGGATTAAAGGTTCTGTCTTGTTCACACCTCTTAGTCTTTTCACTGAGCTGTGTCACATGGCTTTGCTTGCCTCATCAGCTGTCGGACGGACCTAATCCAAATCCAAATCCAGTCCGGGTGTTGCTTGCGCTTGGGTGCAGGCACATTGCATCGGCCGGCCATGGCCATGGCCATGGCCCTGCTCCTGCTCCTGGTCCCCATTCTCTTTTTCTCTGCAAGTGTACAACACACTCAAGCATGCTGCTGCTGCTACTGTTGCGGCTACAGGTCCTCTACTCCGGCACAAAAGTCACAGGCCGGAGCCAACCACAACCAGGCTATACTAGATCCCGCGCCGGTGACCAGGCTACGAGTCTAGCAGCATGCCCTTAACTCATCAGCACTGAGATGTGAGCTCGATCGGACCATCCTGGAACTGGAGTTGGAGCCGTCCCCGTTCTCAAGCTGCTAGCAGATGAAATGCAAACAGTGCAGAGAACCCGTGCCTGGTTTCTGGCTATGGCAGCTAGCTGGCGGCAAAGAGAGATCGATAGAGAAAGAAAGAGGTGGCCCGTCCATGTCCACGGCAGTAATCGCGTACGGAAGCCTGATCAATCACAAATGATAAATGACAGTACAAGCAAGCCATTCTCCCGGACGACACACAGCAGATTAACAAGGCCAAGTACTGTACTGTACGTACGTCTGCACCATTCATTGGCTGGGGAGAAAGAAATGAAATGAGATGAGAGAGCAGAGCAGCATCAAAACACCTGCCGCTTCCCTTTCCACGTAATACCTATCCATCATGGTAGATTGGTAGTAGATGAGAGCAGAGGATCAGGCGCCAGTATTATATATCTTATCTGGTGCTTGGCTCAGCAACAGCAAAGGATTAATTTGATGCGCTCCAATGGCAAAAGCCCCAGATTGAAATGTGTTTTCCCCTGCTTTCCTGTCCTGCTCCGCCGTGCACATGATTCCCATCATGGAGACTGGAGACTGGGATCGATCACCGCGCACGCTTCGGATGGACGGACGGACACCTGTCGACGTGCTAGAATAGAACTAGAAGAGGAGAGCGTGTTTGTTATCAGCCACGCCAAGCAGAGCAGGCAAGCTTGACGACCAACGGTTGTCGGTGACGACGACGGTGCCGTCAGAAACAAAACATCACCAGACACGATCCGCATTGCCGCGGCCTGCACAAAATTCACTAGAGAAGGAAATACTAGCTTTCAATGTTCCAAATTTACTATACATACGTACATACAACAGAGGCCGTGCTGTGCTGTAGGACGACGAAGCACACCAAGCAATATCTCCTCAGATGGGAAACAAATGAATGAAAGCTGGCGTGGTGCATAACGGGTTAAGAGGGATGCCAAATCCGTATTCGTATTGTTTGGGAAACATAAAGGGATGCATAGTGTCTCAAGATCAAAACATCACTGAGAGACGTAAATTTTTCAGATACACAACTTCATCGTTACTAGCATTCCTTATAAGTCGTCTCAAATATGATTTTCTGCAGTAGTGTTCATCGCTTGATTTCTTTTGAACCTGGATATATTCATTACTCATTGGATAATAAATCGCTAGCAAGGATGACAGAGATGCAATCAGTTGTAGAGTCTGAGATGATTTCCAAACCCTCAATGCATAGACTACCCAATTTATTAGCCAGTCATGAGCGGCTACACTACATGCTCTACCCACAAAAACACAATCAAACTCGGTAAAGTTTAGTATCGACAGGAACTTTATCTCCTCAATCAGATGGCCCACAGCAGAATCACTATATAGTGTCGAGTTCAAAGCTCGCGCAACCTCCTGTGCGTCAGTCTCCAAAACCAGTCGGCCAATCCCCAAGTCCACTGCTGTTTGCACTCCTCGGAGGCCTGCTATCAGCTCTGCATGGAACGTGTTCAGAAGGTTGTTGATTTTCCCTAGCCCTGGCTGGCACGATGACGATGTGATAAATTTTAATAGCTAACCAATCAGGATCTCGATTTTGCTGCCAGGTTGAAAACTAGTAAAATTCGAAGTTGACCCTAGCAACTGATGTCATCGAGCCCACAAAAGAATGTGTCTTGTTTCATTTGCTAAAGAAATTCCTTTGCTAAAGGCCAAAAAAACCCCAAGCCCACTACCCGGCATGAACATAGAGTTACCAAACGAAGCCCCAAAGGCCCAAAGCCTTACCGATTGATTGCTATCCGCCTCTCTTGTAGACTCGCTGTGACACCACGCCCCGTCTTCCGCCGATTCATCAACTACTTTAAAAAAGGAAAAAAAAAACTACTGGCGTCCTGCTCAGCCGCTCGGCGCTCGGTGATGGCCCTCACCACCACCGTGACATCGCTTCACGGAGGCCTGGCGTCGTACTGGTGACAGACCTGATGTTCAAAAGCTCTCTGCTTCTAGAGCGTTCAAGCCCCCCTATAGGTACAATCCCATCCCCACCCCCCCCAACGAACCCAACTAGTTCTGGCTCATGTTGGATCGTATTTTGATATTGTTTTCTTCTCAGTTGGTTAATTTAATCATACCAGATTTTACAGACAATTCATAGAAAGACTATTTGTTGCAAAAGAGTTTGTAGTCTAATGACAAGAGACTCAACAGCATTTTAGGTTTTAGGTTTGAATTCTCATAGGATTAGAGTGAATATTTTAGAATTTATCGGTGCTGTACTTTCAGTGGTAGGCTCTTTGATAACTTCATCAATCTTAAAGATTTACGGACTCAATCTTCAAAGATGCTTATAACAATAGTCTGTATATGTGTGTATTTTTTTATCTACTAGCAAATGAGGATTGAGTCGGTTGATTGCTGCAACATGTTATGTACTCTCCCCATCTCAGAATTGAAGATGTTCTAGGATTCAAAATGAGTACCAGAAAGGAAGATGTTTTAAACTACTCCGTCCATCAGTGGAGGCGCGGCAAGCTAGACGGTTAGGAGCCAGCTTTTTGCCTCCAATGCGCATCCGCTCCGCACCTTGAACTCCATAAGTCCCATCACAGCAGGCTTTGGCCATGTACTAATCGCAGTAGGCTCCTGGCCGAGAAGTCAGCACACACACGACACCTAGTAGTGAACTGAAAACTATGAGGCTCTATGAATCGTACTAGGGATGCATTTATAAATGATTGCGTTAGTTTCTTTGTGGAACAAGAATTTCCGGATGCAATTACAAATGATGATGTCATGGTTTACCTCCAGTACCTATCAATTTAAATTTTAAGTGGTAACCACTATTGTAAAAAGTTTATTTTGTCTTGTTATGATATTGCTAATTCTCAATACGAAAGCTTGATTTTTGCAATATGATATTATTATTAATATTTATATGTAGATTTATTAAATAGATGGTATAAACAAAATGGGAATTAATAAAATTCACTGTTATTGAAAAGTGCAGCCACTTTCTTGGTCTATATGGCTAACAAGAAATGATATAGATTTTGATAAATTCTCGTAAATTAGCATTGTAATTATCGTAACTCAAAGTGGCTAAAGAATAAGTTATTCTGTAGCCAGATATAGATACAGAATAAGTTACTATATATAGAGGTTCTATTCAGGGGAGACACATTGGCTACATTTATAGGACCAATTACAGAAATAGGATGAGGAAAAAAACTACATTTTACAAGCTTGTCGCAAGCTGGAGTCAGTGATGGCTTTTTTCAATGGCTAGTTAATGGTTAATTTTAGACATTAATGACCGTCAACATAGATGATACAATTATCTTTGTGGATCATGATTTTTAGCAACAAAGAACATGAAACTACTAAGTACCTTTGAGCAATTATCAGGTCCAAAGATAATCTTTCAACACAACTAGAATTTTTCTAATTCTCCTAGGATATGGGCTTCTCCTAGTGTTTTTCCCTACCAAATGCCTTGTAGTGAGGATTACCATGTTCTATGATGACTAGTGGTAGTGTTTTTATTACTACTTTAAAACACTAGGAGAATTCCATCATTTTGGTAGTGATAAGAGTGAGATCTTCTGTTTTGGGCAAGCAAAAGAGAGTGTCATAATATTCACATCTTTTTGGTTGCAAAGTTGGATCTTTCCCATTACAATATATAGGAATCCCCATGCATGTAAGAAAGCTAAGTAATAAAGATTGGAAGACAATTGAGGATAGGTTTGAGCAGAAATTGAGCAGGTGGAAAGACAGATGTTATGTTACGGCGGCATGCTAGTTTTAATTAATTCTATTCTTTCTAGTTTACCGATGTTCATGCTCTCTTTCTTTGAAATCCTAAGAGGAGTTTTAAAGAAAATAAAGTTTTATAGATCAATTTTTTTTTTGGAAAAATGATCTATAAAACTTTAGGTGGTTTAAGTTTTATAGATCAATTCATTGCTAAGCATAAAGAGAAATATAGACCGGTCAAATGGGCTACAGTTTGCCAACCAAAGGACCAAGGTGGTTTGGGTATTCAAAACTTAAATTTACAAAACAAATTCCTCTTGTCTAAGTGGTTGTTTAAGCTTAGCAATGAAGATGGGGTTTGGCAAAAATTACCAAGAAATAAATATATTTAAAGCAAAACACTGTCTCTCTGTGAGTAAAAAGATAGGTGATTCTTATTTACTGGACAGGTCTCATGGGTGTGAAAGGCTACTTTTTTTTAGCTTGGGAATTTGTAATTAGAAAGATAGTTCCCAAATTAGGTTCTTGGAAGATATTTGGATATAGGGAAACACACTTTATGTTCACGTTATCCAAACTTGTGTAACATTGTTTGCAAGAAACATGCAACATTCTGCTGAAGTCCTTAGCACAAATCCACTTGAATATCTCATTTATAAGTGCTTTGTTGGGTAATAAACTACAACAATAGCACAATCATGTGGCACACATTGTGATTGTACTTACAAGTTGGTACAGACACAATAACGTGGACTTTGAATAAAAGTGGTTTATTCACATTTCATGGTGAAGTTCTTGCGTCGGGTTCTAGTCAGTAATGGTATTAAGGTCACAAAGGACATTTGGCGAATGAAAACACCGGCCTTTAAAGATTAAGGTCTTTTTTCATCTTGACTAAAGATAACCCCACTAGAAGGAACCGGAATGGTAGCAAATTTTGTTGTTTTAGCAGTAACATCTCTTTTTTTTTTTTAATGTCATTATGCTAACTTTTTGTGGCGTTGTTGATACTGTGTTTTGGTGTTATGCTTCCATTGAGCGTGGAAAATTTATTAAATAGATGGTATAAGCAAAGGGAATCAATAAAATTCACTGTTGTTGACTCATGCAGCCACACTTTCTGTTGGTCTATATAGCTAACAAGAAATGATATAGTTTTTGATAAATTTTAGTCAAAAATATCTATAGGTTACATTCAGGGAGGCATTGGCTACACTTCTAGGACCAATTACAGAAACAGGGTGAGGAAAAAAATTGTGTTTTACAAGCTTGCCGCAAGCTGAAGTCAATGATGGCTTTTTTTTTTCCATGGATAGCGCTTTACCTTTAGGCTTGAATTTTATTTTTTCTTTTTGTCTTCTCAGTTGTATGAGACTTTTTTGACTTCTCAGTTGTATGAGACTTTTTGAGTGATGTAATTCGTAATAATTGGGGTATTATTCCTCCTTTCAGGGGATGAATTCCATTATCTAAAAAAAGACATGTCCTAGAGCTCGGGCGCATGTAAAATGGGAAATTTTACATTCTTGCGTCGAAAACCAAACACGGATCTATAAGAGAAAAAACAATGTTGGGACGACTGATAAGCCAAAAGAACAGAGTTTGAAGAGACAAATATAAAAATGAACAATAGAACTTCCATGGTTTATCGTTTAAACTGTAGTTTAAATGACTGCTATTTTGGCATTTACACCCATTTAGTTATGTTTAATTCACTCTTACCGGAGGATGCAAAGTTCCATTTTTATTTTGTTCATCACCTGGTGTACTCATTGAAAATTTTTAAGGAGGTTTTGGAGACGTTCTAAGAGTATGTATATATATAGAGAGAGAGAGAGAGAGAGAGAGAGAGAGAGGTTCAGACAAGTTTAGTTTTGACACTGCTACGTCTTGCTTGCCAAAAACATGAAAAAAGAAAGCCATGTCCGGGAGCTCGATCGGGTAACTGCATGCATGTACTGCAAGATGGGAGATTTTACATTATTGTTTGTGTCAAGAAACAAAAACAATGTCATTCGATGTCTGAATTGAAGACAAATTAAATAATGAAGAAATAAACCAGAAGAAGGAAAGTAGCAAGTACAATATGATACATCCCAGACTTGCGCGTTTGCTCAAAAAATATGCTATATACTACTGTCGACGAGCACCGCCAGCATGCAGCCCAAATATAATTGGGAAATGCATGCATGCATGCGTAGGTGGTGCTAGGAATTGGTTTGGTTACCCATGGATGGCGATTATTGATGGGCCGGCAAAAAAGAAAAGAAAATGGAAGGACGAGAGATGGATCGAGGAACTAGTAATTAATTGAAGAGATGGGTGGATGGGTTGGGTGGATATATATATGCATGGAGGGAGGTGAGGTTTATTTGAAGCATGATGAGAGCTCCTTGAGGCCGCCCGTGGCGCTGCCCTTGGCGTTTTTGCATACGGCCATGGTCTTGTTGTTCTTGCCACTGTACTCGATGTTGACGTTATCCATGGTGATGCCAGTGCAGGGGATCTTATCGGTGCAGAGCACGGTGACGGCCTCGGGGCTGGCGGAGGTGCCGGTGATGTTCTTGAAGGTGACGTCCTTGACGGTGACCTTGGAGGCGCCGCTGGCAGTGCAGATCTTGTTGGGGCAGTACTTCATGTCGATGATGATGGGGTTGAATGCGTCCTCCATCTTGATGTTCTCGTAGTGGATCTTGGAGCAGCTGAGCACGGAGGCGGCGTCCTCGTACGCCTTGATCCGGACGCCGTTGGTGGACTTCTTGAGCGTGCAGTCCTTGACGGTGATGTCCGTGACGTCCTTCTCGTCCTTGTACCGCCCCAGGCTGCCGATGCTGATGCCGTGGCCGGGGCCGCAGGTGACGCCGGTGATGTTCACCTTGGAGGTCCCGGGGCCCATGGAGATGCAGTCGTCGCCGACGCCGATGACGGTGTTGGCGATGGTCACCCCGGACGAGTCGCCCATGTGGATGCCGTCCGTGTTGGGGCTGTCCCCGGGCGCCGTGACGGTCACGTCCTTGATCATCACGTCCTTGCACTGGAACACGTTCATGTGGAAGAACTTTGCATCTTTGATGGTGATCCCAGACACCTCCGCGTTGTTTAGGAAGTCCAGCACCAGCGAGTTGGGCAGGACCTTGCAGTCGTACTTCTTGGCGCAGGTGTTCTTGCTCCACACAGCGGGGCCCTGCCCGTCGAGCGTCCCCTTGCCGGTGATCACCAGGTTGTCCACGTGCTCTATCTCGATCCAGTTACTCTTGTACTGGCTCAGATCCGTGGACGCCAGCAGGTTGCCGTCCAGCTGGATGGTCACGTCGCCCTTGCACGGGCCTGAGAAGTTGAGTGGCCCGACGAGGAAGTCGCCCTTGGGGATTTGGATCGTCTGCTTGCCGGTGCCGTCGCACGCCGACTTCCACGCCTCCTGCACAGCCTTGGTGCTGTCCGTCTTGCCGCCGGCAGAGGCGCCCAGCTTGGTGATGTCGAACGACCCGCCAGGCCCGGACGCTTTGTCGCCGCCCTCCTTGCTGTCCTTGCCGCTCTCCTTCTCCTTGCTGTCCTTGGACGCTGCCTCCTTCCCGGCAGCGTGCGCGGCGCAGACGAGCGCCAGGAGGAACAAGGCTCTCATCGCTTTGTCTGTGCACGCCATTATTTTGTGGTATTGCTCGCTTTCGATCTTTATTTGTGTGTTATTACTCGTTGCCTGGCACAGGACCTATTTATACCTCAATACGTGCTGCTAATTAAAGTCCGAAGGGATTCATTCGTCTGCTATGTTCAGGGCATGGTCACCTTGCCTCTGCTATTTTTAGAGCCGGCTTCCCGTCCTCAAGCTCTTCATGCACGCATTGGACCCTTCAGACATGCATGGAACCACCGTGCAAAGCGTAAATCCAATAGCAGAAGAATGAACGAACAATACCAACATTCAAACTCTACACTTGCATATACTATTTTTATCAATGCAATGTAGACCGAGCCACACAGTGTTTTATATATAATAACAACAATAAAGACGAAAGGCGTAATAATAATTTGGTTTACACAACTTCATCTAATTAAGGTCTAATGCATGTTCTAGTCTGTGGTGTGCCAAACTTCTTATGTAACTGATAGCTACTGTGTTGGCGTATTTAGATGTAGCCGTGAACTACCATGATGATATCTCTATCTATTTATTTAGGTTGGCATATTTATTTGAATCTGTGATGATATGTGAAGATTTGAATGGTGTCAATTTAAATTTGAATTTGCTGTCAATTTAAATTTGAATCTGGTGTCAATTTAAATTCGAATTTTGTGCTATTTAAATTTAAGTATATGTTGTTCAGTGATAGTTGACAATGGCCAATTCTTTTGTGTAAGTGGGCTAGCCTAATAATTTTTGCTACAATATAGGCTGAAATAGAAAAAAAAAAACTACATAACACATGGGCCTAGTGAATAAAGGGCCACAAACATCATACTGATGACGTGGCAACTACCAGCCACGTCAAATCCAACATCATCAAATGACATAGCAGTAGATGACGTGTAATAGAATTGAGACGGTTCATTCCATCACTATTGCCCTATGCTATTTTTTCGATGAAAGAGGAGGGGTCACCCCCTACTGGATTTTATTACTTGAAAGCACAAAAACAAAATACAAGCCCATCAATCGGGTTCAGGAAACAAAAAAAGAGAGAAAGAAAATAAAAAAGATTACATAAATGCTTGTAGCCATTGATCAATCTTCAGTTTGATATCCTGTTTGGCTCTTAGCTTAACAAAGGCCAATTCTTTCTTGAAGGTGATTTTGACTGAATGTAGAGAGTGCTGAATGTTCCTGAAAATGAGGTCATTCCTCGCTGTCCAAATTGCCCAAATCATGCAAATAATTATCTCCATGAAGAAAGGTTGTCTTAGATGAAGTTTGAAGGCTGACAAAGTCTGAAACAAGTCATCTTGAATGAGGCTTGCCAAACCTAAAAGATTCCAGCAGCTCATTGAGAAGGGACATAAAAAGAAGAGGTGTTGAAGAGATTCTTCCTGATTCAGAAAGCAGAGAACACACAGTCATAGCATTTAAGCTCCATATTTTTCCTTTTGAGAAAATCTCGAGTGCTTATTCTATCATTTAAGAGCAGCCAGAAGAAAAACTTGCGCTTAGCCTGACAATAGGAATCCCATAACCATTTGAAAGAGGCATGCACTTGTCGAGTGCCCATAAGACCGAGATATGCTTTCTTCAAAGCAAAAAGGCTATTACCCCAAAATGTAAGACCAAACATCATTACCTTCAATCAAGATGGTTTGAGCTAGAATTGAAATCAAATTCTGATATTGATTGAAAGCTTGAGCTGACAGGAGGGAGGTAGAAGAGATCAACCAAATTATTTTGCTCTGAATTTTGACCAGTTCATCCATGACGAAAGAAAAAAAACAATCTGTAATGGTCCATTTCGATACAACAAATGTATGACGCGGGATACATGATGTTTTTCACGATTGTCATCATAATTTAACAGTGACGCATTTTTATCTGTGAGGAAATAAAGTAAACCATCATGTATAAAGAAATTTCTTGTAGGGAGTTCTATGAAAGTTCACAATATGAAACACGTGAACTGGTGTTTGCACCTGGAGCTCCTCCAAGAAACAGGCCCTAAAAGGACATACAAGTTCAGATTTTCATTAGTCAGATGTTCAGTTAGAAGGTTAGAAGTTAGCATGCAAAAAAGAAAAACACAAGGGGGTAGAGAGTGAACCTGGAAAACCTTCAGCTTTACAGCTATCAAGCTGCTGAATGTAAGCCTATGGTACATTGACAAAAAATTAACTGTTGCAAGTAGCTGATCCTACAGCAAGCATCAAGATCGTCACCTGAGATCTTGCTAGATAGGTAACAGGAAGTCAAAAACACATCAACATCTTGCTAGATAGGTAACAGGTTCCTTGTATTGATCTTCTACTTGCCAGGTAGTCATAACTGCAAAAAACAACATCAGCTAATTAACAACACCCAGCTAACAGGCATCATATAATACGCTGAAAGAAGAACATTTCCACCAATGATTAATTAAATTTGATGCTGAAAGAAGAAACACAAGGATGCTGCAAAATGAGCTAGGAGTTGCATCGAATAGCTATCGGGCGTCCTTTTTTTCCTTAACCACGTAATGAATACTCCCTCCATCCCAAATTACAAGTTATATAAATCTTGAGGAGTCAAAGTTTTTCAAGTTTGACCAAATTTATATAATAAAATAATAATATTTATGACACCATGTAACACACGAGCGGGTAGGGTGGATTGGAGGGAGGAGGAGGAGGAGGGTGGCGCCCCTTGAGGGACGGCGGCCGGCGCGGCGGAGGTGGCGGTGCAGCGGCGAGTAGGGGCAGCGGCGGCCCACAGGAGAGAGGGAGGGGGAGAGAGAGAACGCCAAGAGATTGGAATAAAGGACTTTCGTCCAATTGCTTCTTAATCGCATCCGATTACAAAGCTCTAATATTTATAGTGCCAAGTGAACTCTAACGGCAAACTTTTTATCGAACACGAACTTTTCAGTTTCCTAATCTTAATTTCTTAATAGATCATAATAATAAACGTAACTCGTGGTGACGACGGCGGTGATGGCGGAAGGCAACCGCGTGGGCCCCACGCCATGCTAAAAGCCCTAATTTGGTTTTGGCTAATTGATGAAACTTAGGACTAACCCTATTGCTAAGTGTATAGCATTAGAGAAAGGGGAGGTCCAAGCCAAGGGGTGGAGTGGAGATCAAGGTGACGGTGGTGACCAAAGATGATCAAGTGCCACCCTTGGAGATGAAGGAAGAGGAGGAGCGAGATAAAATGCTAGAGGCAAAGATATATGATAGGGCATTTCCATTTAAATCGGGTCCGTGGGCGAGTAAAGAAGTTGACGGTCGGGTTTAGAATCGATAACCGTACTATAAGAGGGGGCGATGTCGCGTAATATCGATTATCTAAGTGCCACTAGGTGAGCAATGACTTTGCTTGTGCATTAGGGACCTAGTGTGCTAACAATCTCTTGCAAAATTTATTTGAAAATGCTAACACACGTGCATAAGTGGAGAGACACTTTTATGTTGGTACATGAGGGCAAGAGTTGATGGGGTTTGGGTGTAAACCCCTTCCACCGAGCTTGCGAGGTGGGATTTGGAGGTTTTCGAAGCGGCAATCACTCGGGGTGACTTGGACACTGCTCGGTAGGGAGGGACCGGGACGCAGCGTCGGTCTAAGCCGTATGGCGTCAAGCGGTTTTCGAGTGTGGATCGATGCCGCAACCGGATGCTCGGTGCCGTGGCCGGCCGTGAGCTGACTCAGGCGAGCGTAAGAATAGGCGTGCACTGGGCGTAAAGGAGCATCCGGTCGAGGGGGCACGGGACGCGTTTACTGACCTCTCTAGGCGTGGATCGACTTGCAATCGTGCGAGCATCCAGTCAAGTAGCGGGCGCTGTCCGGTCGGTGTCGAGATATAGCGAAGTCGAAGCGGCCCGTTGGCGTGTAACGGCTACATTTAAATGAGCATGACACGTGGGCGTTTATGTTGGGCAGGCGCGTCCCGTCGTCCGATCTTGCGCGCGTCCGGTCGGTCTTGTGATGAGTCTTTTTTTGTAAGTAATAGTTGGGTGCTTTGGTGTGCGCCTATATAAGTGGTTTGGCCGGCTTGGGGGACTCTCTCTTGGAACTTTGACATACTTGACATCCCTTAAAGCTAAGCAAACCATCTCCCTCACTTTGCATGCCTCTTGATTGATCTAGAGAGTGATTGGGAGAGCTTCAAGTGCATTTGCCTTGTGATTGAGCATCTAGTGACACTAGTGAGCATTCTTGCTGCGATTGAGCTTATTACTCTTGGTGGTTGCCACCACCTAGACGGTTGGAGCAGCGAGCCGGAGTTGAGCAAGCTTAGAGATTGTTCTTGGCCACTCCGGAGATAATTGTGAGGGGTTCTTAACCTCGTCCCCACGGGAGATCGCAAAAGATACTCTAGTGGAATGCTCGTGACTTGTGTTACCCTCATCTTGTGGTGATTCTTGCGATGCTCGTTGGAGGCTTGGTGTGGTGCCAATTAACCACCGAATCCTAAGTGAGTGTGCCATCACAACGAGTAGCATGTTGGCAAGCACATGAACCTCGGTAAAAAATCGGTGTTCATTTGGGATTGATCCATCAAGATCATATTTGGATTCATTTGATTGATTGGATTATCACCTTGGGTTTTCTTTGTTGATCAAGAAGGTGATTGGTACTACATCTCGAAGGCACAGTTTGCATCCCTCGGTTCCTTCCTTGCGATTACATTCGTGCCAAGTAGCATACTAGGGTGTGTAGAGTAGTTTGATTGTTAAGGACATCTTTCTTAGTGTGTCTAGTGTATTAGAATTACTAGAATTAGATAGGTTGGCTTGCAACCCCTCTAGGCTAAACGCAACACTTGCTTTACCATTTAATTTACTAACCGGTTTGTTTAGTGCTTTGTAGATTTTTTTATTAGGCTATTCACCCCCTCTAGCCATTTAGGACCTTTCAAGCGGTAGGCGGCAGGCGGCCGCCAGCCGCCTACCTCTAAGGCGCCTGCCTGCGCCCCTCCTAGAGGCAGGCCATAGGGCCCACTAACTCCGACCCCGGGTCTTTCTTGGTGCCTCTATTGGCCCATAGACTCCATAATTTGTCATCGTCTTAATTGGACACGTGACGTAACTCCTCCCTTCTCCAATCGGCGAGTCCTCACGTTGAATTTCAGTCCAAGTTGTGTGTCCTTCCATGAAGTATACCGGATCTGTCGATCCTTTGTAGTTAATATCATCCGTGTTGTCATCCGCAATAAAGAAGAAACAATAGTGGAAGGAACCAAGATATCCATCAATAAAGTGACTAAATGGAGTGTTTGACTACATTAATTTCGGTGATTCGACTGCGTGTGCTCCCGAGATATCGATCCCCCCTTAACCTGTAATTGGTACATCTTCTCCGGCGATGTTCGAGAGAGTGTGAACTTCCTCAATATCAAAAGCGCCCCCAAAATGTGACGACAAATCACAAATTTGGTTTCCTAACTAGTGGGTAACGGTGAAAAAATTCCATACTACCATACAATAATTTGCATGATGTAAAATCATTTGGAGATAGCAGTAATTCATCCTAGTTGTTGCGGTTAATCTCAATGCCACCTACCCCTAATCAAAAACAGGGTTTGTCATTGAAAAATCCACAGTTGCCCAAGACATCCATTGTCGATATTTGCATAGTGTACCTAGGTTGCCAACCTGGCATGGAGGTCACTCTTTGTGGTGCCGCACTGCTGGCCGGTGCTCTATGCTAGTAATTTTGACAATATGTGCTTTGCTAGCCATCCGTTTGCTCCTACCGTTGTCGCCCGGCGGAGCTATCGACAACTTGGCCTAGCGCGCTTTCTCCTCCACAGCGTTGATCATGGGTGGATGCATGATCTCTTTGGGTTCCTCGCTTGACGAAGAACCCATCCCGGCCTAGTAGGGCCATCGGGGAGGGCACATCGATTTTAAGAAGGTCTTTGTCCCCAGTCATCCGAGATCCCATTGATTCTCTTCACGATCGCATGGGTGCGATGTTGAACGCCATCGGTCCCCTTTGGTTTTCATTCTTTGTCAAGATGTGCAAATGAGCCTCCAAATTGATGATGCATCAAATCTATCTCATTGAGATTATCTTTATCCTTGCCCCATCGTCGCGATTCCAATGCACCTCAAGCGGTTGTTGATGATGTCGAGGCATAGTTTTAACTCATCCATGTGTCCATGGAAGATGCTGGTGAAGCTTTCAAGGATCGCCTTGATCTCAAGAATGGAGGTGGGAATCTATGGAGTTCTCCCCTAGCTGCCCCATACCGCCTCAGAGACATGTAGCTAGTAGGTGGATTGGGGCTAGTGGATTAGAGGTGTTGGGCGTGGAGAGCGGTGGTGCGGTGGCAGGGGGCGATGAGTGGCGCACGAGAGAGAGAGAGAGTGCCGAGGGAGGAATAAAAGACTTTCATCCAATTACTTCTAAATCTCATTCGATTACAATGCTCTATATTTATAGTTCCAAGTGGACTCTAATGGGAAAGTTCTTATCAACACGAAGTTTCTAGTTTTCTAATCTTATTCCTTAATTAATTATAATAATAAAAGGTAACTCACGGCGCCTCATGAGGCGATGATGGCGGAAAGACAGCATGTGGGCCCCCAGGCATTTGTTAATAAAAACAAGTCATAGAGGCGACTCAAATCGTCCATTGTATGTGCCGCTCACTATCCCGTAGGCCCACGGTGAGGTGCTAGATGCGGGGCAGTGGGGCCTAGGTAGGGGATAGGTCTTCCTTGGGGCCTCTTGGCTCATAGATTCTATAATTTAACTGCAAGAACACAAAGAGAATTGGGCGTGTCTATCTCTCTTCCCTTCCCTCTATCTAGGATGCTCCGCTCAAGTAAGAGATCAAGCCTAGTGATTGATCTTGAGTGCCTGAGCCATCTCCTCCCTCTCCTCCCGGCGCCGTTTTGGTGCTCATTTGAGAAAACAGGAATGAGTTGGGGGAAATTTAGTGTGTGGAAGCTTGAATTCTCTCGTTTGGTGTAATCCATCCACCCCTGATCTCTTGTGGGGACGACGGCTATTACTTGCACCCTCCATTGCCATCAGCTTAGGCAAGGCCGGCGTTTAGTGCCTCGCGGGGCGATTGTGAGGAGGTCTCCACGCTCGCAAGGGGGAGATGTGTAAAAAAACAAGTCATAGAGGCGACTCAAATCGTCCCATTGTATGTGCCCTTAGGCAATTGTTAGGCATTTTTGAGGGTGCTTGATGTTGGGCAGTGGGCGGCCTATTAAGGCTCATTCCCCTCCCTCTTGGATCGAATTGATACCCCACAGGGACTCAAGAACACAAAGAGAAGAAAAGGTGATGACAACACAAGTTAAGAAGCAGAACTGACTACATAATAACCTCATAAATAGAACAAATTATGGATTTTGATTATTGTTCGGTGGATCTGCCAAATTATAATAGAGTGTCATCGGCTATCTAAATCTAATAGGGTGGATGTCGAATAACTACTACATGCATGTATAGTGTTGGCCTACTTGACAAAGCTATTAAATCGCATTTGGAAGCTAGGGCACTGGACAATGACGCCCAAACAAGAAGTCACATAGGATGTTATTAGCAAATGTTGCTTATTACCTATATATGTCACTAGGTATCTAGTAATGATGCCAAAGCATAGAGCTTAATTAGATGAAGTTGTGTAAACCAAATTATTATTACGCCTTTCGTCTTTATTGTTGTTATTATATATAAACACTGTGTGGCTCGGTCTACATTGCATTGATAAAAATAGTATATGCAAGTGTAGAGTTTGAATGTTGGTATTGTTCGTTCATTCTTCTGCTATTGGATTTACGCTTTGGACGGTGGTTCCATGCATGTCTGAAGGGTCCAAAGCGTGCATGAAGAGCTTGAGGACGGGAAGCCGGCTCTAAAAATAGCAGAGGCAAGGTGACCATGCCCTGAACATAGCAGACGAATGAATCCCTTCGGACTTTAATTAGGAGCACGTATTGAGGTATAAATAGGTCCTGTGCCAGGCAACGAGTAATAACACACAAATAAAAAGATCGAAAGCGAGCAATACCACAAAATAATGGCGTGCACAGACAAAGCGATGAGAGCCTTGTTCCTCCTGGCGCTCGTCTGCGCCGCGCACGCTGCCGGGAAGGGAGGCAGCGTCCAAGGACAGCAAGGAGAAGGAGAGCGGCAAGGACAGCAAGGAGGGCGGCGACAAAGCGTCCGGGCCTGGCGGGTCGTTCGACATCACCAAGCTGGGCGCCTCTGCCGGCGGCAAGACGGACAGCACCAAGGCTGTGCAGGAGGCGTGGAAGTCGGCGTGCGACGGCACCGGCAAGCAGACGATCCAAATCCCCAAAGGGCGACTTCCTCGTCGGGCCACTCAACTTCTCAGGCCCGTGCAAGGGCGACGTGACCATCCAGCTGGACGGCAACCTGCTGGCGTCCACGGATCTGAGCCAGTACAAGAGTAACTGGATCGAGATAGAGCACGTGGACAACCTGGTGATCACCGGCAAGGGGACGCTCGACGGGCAGGGCCCCGCTGTGTGGAGCAAGAACACCTGCGCCAAGAAGTACGACTGCAAGGTCCTGCCCAACTCGCTGGTGCTGGACTTCCTAAACAACGCGGAGGTGTCTGGGATCACCATCAAAGATGCAAAGTTCTTCCACATGAACGTGTTCCAGTGCAAGGACGTGATGATCAAGGACGTGACCGTCACGGCGCCCGGGGACAGCCCCAACACGGACGGCATCCACATGGGCGACTCGTCCGGGGTGACCATCGCCAACACCGTCATCGGCGTCGGCGACGACTGCATCTCCATGGGCCCCGGGACCTCCAAGGTGAACATCACCGGCGTCACCTGCGGCCCCGGCCACGGCATCAGCATCGGCAGCCTGGGGCGGTACAAGGACGAGAAGGACGTCACGGACATCACCGTCAAGGACTGCACGCTCAAGAAGTCCACCAACGGCGTCCGGATCAAGGCGTACGAGGACGCCGCCTCCGTGCTCAGCTGCTCCAAGATCCACTACGAGAACATCAAGATGGAGGACGCATTCAACCCCATCATCATCGACATGAAGTACTGCCCCAACAAGATCTGCACTGCCAGCGGCGCCTCCAAGGTCACCGTCAAGGACGTCACCTTCAAGAACATCACCGGCACCTCCGCCAGCCCCGAGGCCGTCACCGTGCTCTGCACCGATAAGATCCCCTGCACTGGCATCACCATGGATAACGTCAACATCGAGTACAGTGGCAAGAACAACAAGACCATGGCCGTATGCAAAAACGCCAAGGGCAGCGCCACGGGCGGCCTCAAGGAGCTCTCATCATGCTTCAAATAAACCTCACCTCCCTCCATGCATATATATATCCACCCAACCCATCCACCCATCTCTTCAATTAATTAGTAGTTCCTCGATCCATCTCTCGTCCTTCCATTTTTTTTTTTTTTTGCCGGCCCATCAATAATCGCCATCCATGGGTAACCAAACCAATTCCTAGCACCACCTACGCATGCATGCATGCATTTCCCAATTATATTTGGGCTGCATGCTGGCGGTGCTCGTCGACAGTAGTATATAGCATATTTTTTGAGCAAACGCGCAAGTCTGGGATGTATCATATTGTACTTGCTACTTTCCTTCTTCTGGTTTATTTCTTCATTATTTAATTTGTCTTCAATTCAGACATCGAATGACATTGTTTTTGTTTCTTGACACAAACAATAATGTAAAATCTCCCATCTTGCAGTACATGCATGCAGTTACCCGATCGAGCTGCCGGACATGGCTTTCTTTTTTCATGTTTTTGGCAAGCAAGACGTAGCAGTGTCAAAACTAAACTTGTCTGAACCTCTCTCTCTCTATATATATACATACTCTTAGAACGTCTCCAAAACCTCCTTAAAAATTTTCAATGAGTACACCAGGTGATGAACAAAATAAAAATGGAACTTTGCATCCTCCGGTAAGAGTGAATTAAACATAACTAAATGGGTGTAAATGCCAAAATAGCAGTCATTTAAACTACAGTTTAAACGATAAACCATGGAAGTTCTATTGTTCATTTTTATATTTGTCTCTTCAAACTCTGTTCTTTTTTTGGCTTATCAGTCGTCCCAACATTGTTTTCTCTTATATAGATCCGTGTTTGGTTTCTGACGCTTAAGAATGTAAAATTTCCCATTTTACATGCGCCGAGCTCTAGGACATGTCTTTTTTTAGATAATGGAATTCATCCCTGAAAGGAGGAATAATACCCCAATTATTACGAATTACATCACTCAAAAAAGTCTCATACAACTGAGAAGACAAAAGAAAAAAATAAAATTCAAGCCTAAAGATAAAGCGCTATCCATGGAAAGCAAAAAAGCCATCATTGACTTCAGCTTGCGGCAAGCTTGTAAAAACGCAATTTTTTCCTCACCCTGTTTCTGTAATTGGTCCTAGAAGTGTGGCCAATGCCTCCCTGAATGTAACCTATAGATATTTTTTTTTGACTAAAATTTATCAAAAACTATATCATTTCTTGTTAGCTATATAGACCAACAGAAAGTGTGGCTGCACCAGTCAACAACAGTGAATTTTATTGATTCCCTTTGCTTATACCATCTATTTAATAAATTTTCCACGCTCAATGGAAGCATAACACCAAACACAGTATCAACAACGCGCCACAAAAAAGTTAGCATAATGACATTAAAAAAAAGATGTTACTGCTAAAACAACAAAATTTGCTAACATTCCGGTTCCTTCTAGTGGGGTTATCTTTAGTCAAGATGAAAAAAGACCTTAATCAAGGCCGGTGTTTTCATTCGCCAAATGTCCTTTGTGACCTTAATACCATTACTGACTAGAACCCGATGCAAGAACTTCACCATGAAATGTGAATAAACCACTTTTATTCAAAGTCCACGTTATTGTGTCTGTACCAACTTGTAAGTACAATCACAATGTGTGCCACATGATTGTGCTATTGTTGTATTTTATTACCCACCAAAGCACTTATAAATGAGATATTCAGTGGATTTGTGCTAAGGACTTCAGCAACTGTTGCATGTTTCTTGCAAACAATGTTACACAAGTTTGGATAACGTGAACATAAAGTGTGTTTCCCTAAATCCAGATATCTTCCAAGAACCTAATTTGGGAACTATCTTTCTAATTACAAATTCCCAAGCTAAAAAAGTAGCCTTTCACACCCATGAGACCTGTCCAGAAATAAGAATCACCTATCTTTTTACTCACAGTAGACAGTGTTTTGCTTTAAATATATTTATTTCTTGGTAATTTTTGCCAAACTCCATCTTCATTGCTAAGCTTAAACAACCACTTAGACAAGAGGAATTTGTTTTGTAAATTTAAGTTTTGAATACCCAAACCACCTTGGTCCTTTGGTTGGCAAACTGTAGCCCATTTGACCAGTCTATATTTCTCTTTATGCTGGTCATTTTTCCAAAAAAAATTGATCTATAAAACTTTATTTTCTTTAAAACTCCTTTTAGGATTTCAAAGAAAGAGAGCATGAACATCGGTAAACTAGAAAGAATAGAATTAATTAAAACTAGCATGCCGCCGAACATAACATCTCTTCTTCCACCTGCTCAATTTCTGCTCAAACCTATCCTCAATTGTCTTCCAATTTTTATTACTTAGTTTTCTTACATGCATGGGGATTCCTATATATTGTAATGGGAAAGATCCAACTTTGCAACCAAAAGATGTGAATATTATGACACTCACTCTTTTGCTTGCCCAAAAACAGAAGATCTCACTCTTATCACTACCAAAATGATGGAATTCTCCTAGTGTTTTAAAGTAGTAATAAAACACTACCACTAGTCATCATAGAACATGGTAATCTTCACTACAAGGCATTTGGTAGGGGAAAAACACTAGGAGAAGCCCATATCCTAGGAGAATTAGAAAATTCTAGTTGTGTTGGAAGATTACCTTTGGACCTGATAATTGCTCAAAGGTACTTAGTAGTTTCATGTTCTTTGTTTGCTAAAAATCATGATCCACAAAGATAATTGTATCATCTATGTTGACGGTCATTAATGTCTAAAATTAACCGTTAACTAGCCATTGAAAAAAGCCATCACTGACTCCAGCTTGCGACAAGCTTGTAAAATGTAGTTTTTTTCCTCATCCTATTTCTGTAATTGGTCCTATAAATGTAGCCAATGTGTCTCCCTGAATAGAACCTCTATATATAGTAACTTATTCTGTATCTATATCTGGCTACAGAATAACTTATTCTGTAGCCACTTTGAGTTACGATAATTACAATGCTAATTTACGAGAAAAATAAACCTCACCTCCCTCCATGCATATATCCACCCAACCCATCCATCCATCTCTTCAATTAATTACTAGTTCCTCGATCCATCTCTCGTCCTTCCATTTTCTTTTCTTTGCCGGCCCATCAATAATCGCCATCCATGGGTAACCAAACCAATTCCTAGCACCACCTACGCATGCATGCATGCATTTCCCAATTATATTTAGGCTGCATGCTGGCGGTGCTCGTCGACAGTAGTATATAGCATATTTTTTTAGCAAACGCGCAAGTCTGGGATGTATCATATTGTACTTGCTACTTTCCTTCTTCTGGTTTATTTCTTCATTATTTAATTTGTCTTCAATTCAGACATCGAATGACATTGTTTTTGTTTCTTGACACAAACAATAATGTAAAATCTCCCATCTTGCAGTACATGCATGCAGTTACCCGAGCTCCAGGACATGGCATTCTTTTTTCATGTTTTTGGAAAGCAAGACCTAGCTGTGTCAAAACTAAACTTGTCTAAATCTCTCTCTCTCTCTCTCTCTCTCTCTCTCTCTCTCTCTCTCTCTCTCTCTCTCTATATATATATATATATATATATATATATATATAGACACATACTCTTAGAACATCTCCAATACCTCCTTAAAAAATTTTCGGTAAGTCAATGAGTACACCAGGTGATGAACAAAATAAAAATGGAACTTTACATCCTCCGGTAGTTCTTAATAATTAGAGGAATTTTTTAAAACACATCCGTTGACGCGTTTTATTTTCATTAAGAGGATAATTAGAGGATCTGTAGGACTTTATAATTTGCTTGCTAAACCAGTGACAAATTAATAAAATAAGTAGCAACCTCCCATTTATTTATCCCTAGTTTTCTAATATGAACGTCCTAAAAAGACCACATATTGTTTTTTGCAGCAATTCCATCCCAATTCCAGCTCCACGCGAAGTCCTGTCACTCCGTCTTGCGTTAGCAGGCACTATCGACGACCCGAGCATTGCCGCCCCTCCCCGCCGTACGTCAGCCCAAGCCCCCCAACCCAGAGGCAACATACGTCACCTCCAGGCCAACAAGCAGCCGCAGACCAACAGGCAGGCAGCAACAGTAGAAGGGAGCACCCAGGTGAATATATCGTGTTGAAAGTTAATTAGGAGTTGGAGGGGAGATTTAGCAAGTTGTTTTTACTAAGTTGTCGATCGGAGGCAGTGTTCACCTGAACACGTCTATAAGACCGTGTACATGCATTTAAACGCTAAACAACTGTTAGCACACCACTCAATCAATGTCGATAACACTCAATCTCAGTGGGTACGATTGGATTACAGAACCTCAAGGGGAAGGGAGGTTAGAGTTCAGCAAAGCAATCGGGAATGGAGGATCTAGAGAAGAATAACAGAAGGATCTAGAGAAGACGCTAGAAGAGTGAGATGCCGAGGTTGGGGAAGACGAGCAGGATAGGAAGATGAACAGTAGCAGATGGGGGAGAGTATTCTGTTTCTGAATAATCTTCGATGCCGTCATGGTTCTCCCTGCCTCCTCTTATACTGCGTCAAGTAGGCCCAGTGTCATGGCCCATGGCCCTCTATCAGTAGCAGGCGGCCCATATAGCTGACATTCCCCTCTCCTTGAAAGGCGGCTTGCCCCCAAGCCGCTAAAAATGTAGATGATGATAGGTTCATCAGATTTCGTCAGATGTACAGCAACCATAGCAGCAGACATTTCAAACCTCCCACTAGCTTGTGAATAGAGTTGGGGCCCATGAACACATGAGTAGCAGTAACTTGAACTTCTTGGAAACCAGTTAGAAATCCCCATAGAACAAACAGCCGGTGAAGAAATCGCCGATTTTTTGTTCGGTCGACATCGATTCGACCAAAAGCTCTCCCGGTCCCCAACATCACCTTTAGGCAAAATTTGCAACAATTACGTACCGCGGAACCAGAAGACAAAAATTGCTGCAAGAAATCTAGTTTAACCTGCCAGTGATCCTTGGCCTTTTCTCCTTCAACTCGAGATTTTTGTCCTGCAACTTCAAGCAAGAAATATCGACAACTGCCACCACACTTCCGCTGTACCAGCTTATGAATCAAAGCACAGACAACCATACCACCCGGATCCCATGGCACCGACGCCTGTGTAAGCTCCTGAATGATTGCCCCACAGAGGAACTGAATCCAACACTCGTGGACTGAATATGCACTGCGCCAAGGGATCATCGGACAACTAAAGGATGGCCAAGGCATAGGCCCGAGTTGAACATCATTACTCGTATCTTGAACTGAATAGGTGATAACCAAGGGCTTGTCAACTGTGTCCACAAAACAAATTCTCTGCGGTTGTGATCTTTGGGAGCCAGTACTTGTATCCTTCAAGAGTACCTCACAAAACACAACTGATTGCAAGATGGTTCTGTGAGCAGGTAGCGGAAACTCCACAATAGAATTAGATGTACAGGACAATCCATGGTGTGCCTTCCCAAAAAACTTGCAAATAACCGTATGATGTAACCTGTTGCAATCCTTTAATCACCCACAAACCTCACAATTGAAGAACCTCGGTATACACTTGCTCACTGAACATAGATCTACCCAACGAGCATATAAGCAAGGCAATAGCCCATTGCTTTGTGGTGGTGGCCATGGCGGCTTGGGCACCATGATACCTTGGGTGAATCCAAACAACAAGCACGGCTAGACCCCACTACCCAAGCACTCAAACTCAATAGGTGGAGGCCATGGTTGCCTTAACAGCACAAGATTCTGAGTGAACATTCCCTCAGACACCCTCTGAACAACATGAGTGTCACTGGATGCAGAACAAAGCCGAACAGCAGCACCTTCAACTGAGTATGCATGGGTGAGATTAGCAGTATACCTTGGCTGGAAATGCCTTTTACGTCTTTGAACACCACAACAGCAGGACCAAGAGCTGAGCCTGAGTCGATGACGGTGATAAACTCTTCACATTTGCTTCCACTAGCTCAGGCATGGAAGGAAAAGGCAACGGCACAACAAGTATCGAGGAAGGAGCACCTGTTGGGCAATTCAACAAACACCTGTTGGGCAACATGCTGGCCACTGCATCCTCCTCGTCAGGCATCACCAACTGCATCAGTTGTCGCGCATCCGGCAGTGGATCCGACGCCTCCAGGCTCTTCCCCTGTGTTGGCCCGAGAACCGGGCGTGACGGGCCCGCTGGTATGGCGGACAGCGGTGGAAAAGCCGGAGGAGTGGACCCGGTGCGCGGGGATGCCGCCCGAACACTGCGCCTTTGGATGGGCTCCTCGGGGTCCGGGTCTGGGAGGTGGAGCGCGGAGCCCTGATCTCGCTGGGCTGGTTCCGCTTCTTAATTTAGTCACGAACGGCGGGTCCTTGCTGGGCAGGCCCAGCAGTCGGCTGGAGGTGTGGAAGCCGGGCGTGACGCGGCGGACGCGGGGGGTTGTCGATGTGCCTCGGCCGCCCACAGCGCCGATGGCGAGCCGCCTCCGAGGCAGGCGAGGCCGGACTCGAGCACCGAGCCGAGGCATGACGAAATGGAGCCGCGGGGTAGCGGAATGACGACCTTCCCCGGGCGGCGTAGCGACGGGGGACGAGGTGAGGCCGTGCCTTCGTTGCGGATCTCGGGTCGGAGCCGAAGACATCCATGGCGGAGAGGCCGAGGTCGCACCCCCGGTCGCCCACTGCTTCGGTTAGCCCACCCCGCTTGTCGGGTGACCACCGGGCATCGAACTGCCCGCCCCAGTTGTCGGCGAGCAATCGGGGTGAAGAGTATGGGTGCGGCCCCGGGCGAAGCGCTCGGAGATGCCGGCGCCATCCCGCAGCGTCGTCTCCGTTGAAGAACCCACGCCGGGGCTTGTCGGCAACGATGCAGCCGACTCGGATGCGGCCGGGCCGAACGGAGTCGATCCGAGAGGTCTCCCATGCCGCCGGGTCTCGGGAAGCGGGCGCTCCTGCCTAGCGTCGAACTCGTCGAACAGCTTGTCGAGCCGAGGATGAGCGTGGCGTCAAGAGGACTCACGGTGATACCGACAATCGACGGATCTAAACCGAGGATCGGTGTCTCGATACCAATTATTAGCACACCACTCAATCAATGTCGATAACACTCTCAATCTCGGTGGAGTACGATTGGATTCTGAGAACCTCAAGGGGAAGGGAGGTTAGAGTTCAGCAAAGCAATCGGGGAATGGAGGATCTAGAGAAGAATAAATGAAGGATCTAGAGAAGACGCTAGAAGAGTGAGATGCCGAGGTTGGGGAAGACGAGCGGGATAGGAAGATGAACAAGAGTGATGGATGGGGGAGAGTATTCTGTTTTACGAATAATCTTCGATGCCTTCATGGTTCTCCCGCCTCCTCTTATACTGCGTCAAGTAGGCCCGGTGTCATGGCCCATGGCCCT